>JAKSZT010054170.1:3693840-3718781 GCA_026826555.1 Tolypeutes matacus | reverse complement strand
TATATATATATATATATATATATATATACACATATATTTTAAGAGGTGCTTAGATTACCCAAAATATTACACGGAACCCACTGTGCCTATCACCCTGCTCAGTGGGGTTCCTGAGAGCTCCGGAGACACCCTGGTCCTATATAAGGGGGGATAGCCCCAGAGACTGATGCCTTATCAGTGGGTTCTATTTTGGAATCTGTGCTCCTGAGAGTGACAGAATTAGACTCAAATAAGTCCTCCCTGCACATGGTTCACCAGTCCCTTCTATTCAAACCTATATGCGATGCTGGAGTTTTTAGGTATACCTCCAGTGTATTTTTAATTTCATTTATTGTGTCTTTCATTCCCATAAGATCTACCATTTTTCTATGTATGCCTTCTTATTCTTCTTTTTTGCTCATCCAGTGTCTTCTTCATGTCCTTAATATCTTTAGCTATCTCATTGAATTTATTAAGGAGCTTTGTTTGACCATCTATGATTAGTTGTCTCAATTCCTTTATGTCATCTGGAAGCTTAGTTTTTACCTTTGATTGGGCCATATCTTCCTGTTTCTTGGAATGGATTGTAATATTTTATTTGCTGTCTTGGCATCTGGCTTACTAGATGTATTTATTCTGGGTAGAATTTCTCTCTTTAGTTTAGGGCTTTCTTGCCCTTTCTCTCTTTCTGGGTGTGTATTAGGAGCCAAGGATCTAGCTGGTAATGTAAGCTGTGGAGACTGATGCTGCCTGCATTGCTCCAGGAACTGATGAAGCTCCTCCCACCCCTTCTCCCTTGCCAGGTGTACAGACAGAGCCTCAACTGTGTGCAGCAATCCCAGCTGTATAGGCTAAGATCATCTGTAGTTGCCTGTAGAGTCTGCTGAAGCATCATTCCCCTTCATCTCCTGCATGGGGCGGGGATGTAGCTGCAGGTATGGGCAGCAAACTAAGTCATGGGTGTCAAAACTGACAGCAGTTGCTCAGGTAGACTGATGTAGCACCAGGCCCCTTCTTCCCCTGCCAGGTGTGGGGATGGAACCTCTGAAGTATCTAACAATCTATTCCATGTGAGCCAAAAGTGCCTGCCATTGCCCTGAAAGTCTGAGGGAGTACTTCCCATTCTGACCTTTAAGGGGTGTGGATGGAACAACCGGTGCCTAATAATCCAGTCTGTGTGATACAAAAGCACCTTCAATTGCCCAGAGACTCAGGGAAAACCAGCTCCCTCCTATCTTATTAGGGTGTGGGAGTGGAGCCACAGGCAATCAACAGTCCAGTCCATGCAGGTCAAGGTCATCTGTAGTTGCCCAGAGAGACTGATGAAGCATCATACCCCTTCCTCCCCTGCCTCGGATGGAGATGGACCTGCAGGTGTGGGAAGGGAACTAAGCCATGAGGGTCAAAACTGACTACAGTTGCCCATGTAGGGTGATGTAGAACCAGCCCCTCTCCTCCCCAACAAGGGGTGGGGATGAACCCTCCAAAGTGCCCAAAAATCTAATTCATGTGGGCCAAAATAATCTGCAGCTGCCTTGAGAGGCTGAGATAGTACTGTCCATTCTGCCCTTTAAGGAGTAGGGATGTAACCAGACACCCAACAAACCAGTCTGTGCAAGCCAAAAGCACCTGCAGTTGCCCAGAGAGGCTGAGGAAACACCAGTCCCCTCCTATTCCATGGGGAGGGGCAGGGATGGAGCCCCAGGTGTTCAACAAGCCAGTCCATGCACTCTGAAAGTGCCTGCAGTTTCCCAGAGAGGCTGTGGAAACACAGCTCCCTCCTACCCTTTTGGGGGGCAAGGATGGAGCTACAGGTGTCCAAGTATCCAGTCTTTGCAGCCTGAAATCACCTGCAGTTTCCCAGAGTGGCTGAAGAAACACCATTGCCCTCTTATCCTATAGGGGTGGGTGGGGATGAAGCTAAAGGCACTCAACAAACCAGTTCATGCAGGCTTTAAAAGTATCTGTCATTGCCCAGAGAGACTGAAAAGACACAGTTCCCCTCCTGTCCTATTGGAGTACAAGGATGGAGCTGCAGGTATCTGACTATCCAGTCTGTGCCAGCTGAAAGTGCTTGCAGTTGTCCAGAGTAGCTGGTCCAGGACCCCCCAGCTTCTTCCCTGCTAGTGTTGGGGCTGGATCCTAGGCTAGGGCTGCAATCTGATCTGGTCAGAGTAAAGTCATTCCCTACTGTCATTGTGATTTTCAATCAGCCCTGCTTCCCATGATGCCAGGGCAGAGTTAAAATGGCAGCTACCTTCTTCTTTCTGACTTGGACAGGTTCAAACTTCAGCTGTTCTTAGGATTATACTTTAGCCAGCTGAATTTACTAATAAGTAGCTGAAGTCTCTTCCTCCCCTATTTTTGGGAACTGGAGCTTCCAACTCCAACCATGGAATAGCTCCTGAGGTGGCTTGCACTACCGGTGGAGGATGGGCACCAGCCTCCATGGCATGAAGTGCTCTACTGATGAATCTTCACTGCAGATGGGCAGTATCCTCCTTCCATTCTTTCAAGGATGTTGTGGTATCCTCTTCTGGTCTCCTGGGCTCCCCAGTCAGGTGCTTTAGATAGCTCTGGGGGATTACTAACTGCCCTGTAGGACGAGCTGACTCTTGGAGCTCCTTACTCTGCTGCCATCTTGCCACTCCTCCTCTCATAACTTTTTATGTTATTGTTTGTTTGTTAAAAGTTGCTGTGAGCAATATATTAAAGAGTTATTTTTTACAAAGGGATTTATTAGGTTAACCTCTTACAGTTCTGAGGCTCTGGAAGTGTTCAAACCAATTCATCATCAGAGATAAGGTCTCCCAAAGCTGCAGCTGTGGGTGATCAGGCACGTGGAGATGGCATCAGAAGATGCACAGCTGTGGGTGATCAGGCATATGGTAGTGTCTGCTTGTCTCTCCCCTCCTCTGCACCTTGTTACTTTCAGCTTCTGGCAAAAGTGACTTCCTCTCAGCTTCCATGTTGCATTAATTTCAGCTTATGGCTCCTGAGGCCTTCTCTCTCAACTTCTGGCTTCCTCTCTGTCTCTGTAGCTTTTTTCTGTGTCTATGGCTTTTGTTCATCTGTTTATAAAGGACTCTAGTGAGAATATTAACACCCATTCTGTGTCACACAATCTAAACAATAACCCTTAACTGAAGTAATTTAATAAAAAGGTACCACATCCCATAGGTTTACATGCACAGGAATTTAATAATTTAAGCATTTAAGAACAGGATTTTCTGGGGTCCACAAAAGTTTCCATCCTCTGGACCCCATGTGCAAAATACATTCATTCCATCACAATATTTCAAAAGCCTTAAATCATTTCAGTAACAATATTAAGTACATAATCTCATCAAAATCAGTTATAGGCATGTAGCTTGTCCTGGGGCAAAATTCCCCTCCAGCTGTGGACCCTGTGAATCTTACAAAACAAGTTATCTTCTTCCAATATAAAAAGGAAGGAAAGTCACAAGTTAAACATTCCCATTGCCATAGGGAGAAATTGGATGGAAATCAGGGGTCACAGGTCCCAAACAGTTCCAAAAACCTTCAGGACATACTCCATTAGATTTCAAATTCTGAGAATCATCTATAGTACATGGTTTCTTCTCCTTCAGGCCTGATAGAGTTGCAGTTCCACCCTTCCTTGTGCAGCAGCCATGTTGTTGGCTCCAACTCATCAAGCATCTGGGTGGCACCCTAACTCTAGGCCTTAGCCTCTGAGAACACTGGATGGTGGCCAGACTCTCCCAAATCTCTGGGGCACAGATTCAAATCCCCCAGAAGGGGTTTGTGAAGGCCAAACTCTCCAATCCATGGAGATTCTGGGCCACCCTCTCTGAGCCTGGGGTGGTAACAGTCACCATGAACAATGGGACAGAAGGCCTGCCCTCTTCAAATTGTGGGACAAACCCACTCTTTATGCACACAAGAGAGTGGGGACCCTCTCTTGTCCCAAGAAGATGTGTTTAGTCCATGGT
This sequence comes from Tolypeutes matacus, assembly GCA_026826555.1. Taxonomy (NCBI): domain Eukaryota; kingdom Metazoa; phylum Chordata; class Mammalia; order Cingulata; family Chlamyphoridae; genus Tolypeutes; species Tolypeutes matacus. The sequence continues at coordinate 3,714,828 of JAKSZT010054170.1, read as the reverse complement.
TCTACCTTTGAAGTCCTTTTTCCTTCAATGTGTCCCTTTTCTGTTCCTTTTGGTCCAGGGTGTCAGTGGTTTCATTTATGCAGATCTTGCACAAAACTTGTTGGTTTCACATGCAGGAAACAGGGGTCCAAGCTGTCAGACAGTAGGGCTTTCCACAAATCCTTTGTGGATAACTGCATTTCTAGTCCTGATATACACAGAAATGAATGGCTGGTTCCATGTTCAGTTAATCCTCATATGGGACACTATTTTCTGGGACTTGTTTTCTAGATACTCAGAATTTCCCAAACAATTTCTGCTTTCTTTGTGCCCAGGAGTTCAGTTCTCAGTTTATCCCTTTCCTCCCATATTTTACTATAAGTTTCAAGGATAAGCAAAGCCAGGCTTTCCACATTAAGTTGGAAATCTTCTCAGCTAAATATACAAGCTCATCACTTTCAAGTTCTGCCTTCCATCTGGCATCCGGAGTAAATTTTGCCAAATTCGCTGCCACTTTAAAAGAAGGATCACCTTCCTTCCAGTTTGCAATGACACATTCATCATTTCTTTCTAAGGATTCATCAGAAATAACTTTAGGGTCCACATTCCTGCCAACAATCTCTTCAAATCATTCTAGGCCTTTTCTATTAAGCATCTCACAATTCATTCAGAATCTTCCCTTACACATTTATAAAACCGTTTCAACATTATTGGTGTTTGCATAGCAGCACATACCTCAATTTTCCAGTGCCAATTTCTGTTTCAGTTTGCTAAATGTTGTTGGGAGCAATATACCAGAACTGGGTTTTCCAATGGGGATTTATTAGGTTAAAAGTTTACAGACCTGAGGCCATGAAAGTGTCCAAATGAAGGCATCATCAGAGATGCTTTCTCCCTGACCTGCAGCTGTGGATTATCAGGCATATGACAGCATCTGCTTGTCTCTCCCCTCTCCTCCAGGCCTCACTGTTTTCAGCTTCTGGATAAAGTGGCTTCTTCTCAGCTTCTGTGTTCCATTAATTTCAGCTTCTGGCACCCAAGATCTTCTCTCCCAGCTTCTGGGTTCCTCGCTGTCTCTACAGCTTTTTTCTGCATCTGTGGCTTTTTGTTTCTCCATTTATAAAGGACTCTTGTAAGAGGATTAAGCCAGACTCTGGGTCACACAATCTAATCAAAGGCCCTTAACTGAGGTAATTTAATCAAAAGATCCCACCTACAATAGGTTTATATGCACAGGAATGGATTAGCTTTAAGAACAGGATTTTCTGGGTCCACAAATGCTTCAAACTGCCACAGTTGTGCTTTCATCTTTTGCCTTGAGATATTTCCTAATCTCCATTATGGTTTCTTTTTTTTGACCCATTGATTGTTTAAGATTTTGTTGCATAATTTACACATATTTTTAAATTTCCTGTTCTCCTTCTCTTACTGATTTCTAGCTTCATCCCATTGTGGTTGAAAAAGATGTATGATTTTGATATTTTAAAAGTTATGGAGATTTGTTTTATGACCTAACATATGGTCTGTCCTGGAGAATGACCCAGATGCACTAGAGAAGGATGTGTGTTGTGCTGCTCTGAAATATTCTGTAAATGTCTGTTAGGTCTAGTTCATTTATAGTATCACTCAAGTCTTCTATTTCCATATTGATCTTCTATCTAGATGTTCTATCTACTATTGAAAGTGTTGTTTTCACTATTAATGTAGTACCATCTATTTCTCCCTTCATATCCATTAGTATTTGCTTTATATTTTGGGACTCTGCCATTAGGTGCATATATATTTGTTATTGGTTTTTCTTCCTGTTGAACTGACCACATTATCTGTATATAGTGACCTTCTTTTTTCCTTGTAACTGTTTTAGAATTAATTGATGGATTAATTTGGACTGATATTGGTATAGCTACCCCAGGTTAATTTGACTACTATTTGCATGGTTTATTTTTCTATCCTTTCACTTTCAACCTACTTGAATCTTTGAATTTAAGGTGAGTCTCTTGTCAACATCATACAGTTCAGTCTTTTTTTTTTTTTAGTGAAGAAGATTTTTTCCTTTATTTTCATAAATATGATTCCAGAAATTATAGTGTAAACACTTAACATTTAACATTTCTGTCCATTCACTGTTGTAAAATAAAAGTAGGACAAATTATTCAATTACTTGTCTCAATTTAACAGTCTTGAAAAAGACTGGAAGATTCTACAGTGGGTCATGTTTTTTAATCCACTCTGCCAATCTCTGCCTTTTGACTAGAGAGTACTCCATTTACATTTAATGTATTTTCTGATAATGTAAGACTTCTTCTGCCATTTTGCTATTTCATTTTTGTAGGTCTTTTACTTTTTTACTCCTCAATTCTTCTGCTAATGTCTACTTTCATATTTATTTGATATTTTGTATACAATAATTTTGCATCCCTTCTCATTTATTTCTTTATATATTTTTCATATATTTTCTTTTTGATTAGCCTGGGGGCCTATATTTAACATTCTAAATCTATAACTTTTTTCCATTGGATTCCATGTTAACTTCAATAGCATACACATACACTGTTTCTATACCTCTCCATTCCCCCACATTTGTTGTACTTTTTACAAATTATATCTTTATATATTGCATGTCCAAAGTTGTAGATTTATCATTGCTTTTTATGCAGATGCATTTTAGAACCTGTAAGAACTAAAAATGTAGTTACATACCAAAAATTCAATATGGCATTTATAATTAACCCTGTGGTTACCTTTACCAGAGACCTTTATTTCCTTATGCCACTTTGATCCACTGTTGCTTCATTTCCTTTCAGTAAGATGCATCCCTTTTAGCATTGCTTATAGGCCATGTATAGTGGAAATGAACTTTTTCAGCTTTTGTTTATCTGGGAATGTTTTAATCCCTCTCTCATTTTTGAAAGACAGTCTCACCAGATATAACATTCTTGGTTGAGCATTGTTTTCTTTCAGCACTTTTAATATTTCCTCCTACTGCCTTCTTGCCTCCATGTTTTCTGATGAGAAATTGGCACTTAATCTTCCTAAGATTCTCTGCCCTCCCTATAGTGTTTAGATGCTCTAGAGTCCTCAGGAGCCCCACTGTTTGAGGTACTGTTTACTGTGGCAGTCAGTGAGATCCTGCTGAGATGTGCATAAGCACATCTCTTAGCCATAAAAACTATTTTTATTTAGTGTCTCCCCCCTTTGGTCAAGGTCTTTTTCCAATGCATTGCTGATTAACCAAGGACATAGAGGACCTGTATTCAGAAAACTACAAAACATTGCTAAAAGAATCTGAAGAAGACTTAAATAAATGTGAGGACATTCCATGTTCATACATTGGAAGTCTAAATATTGTTAAGATGTCAATTCTACCCAAATTGATTTATTGTTTCAATGCAATCCCAATAAAAATCCAAACAGCCTTTTTTTTTTAAAGAAATAAAAAAGCCGATAACAAAGGAAGGATAAGGGGCCCTGAATAGCCAAGAATATATCTAAAAGGAAGACCAAAGTTGGAGGACTCTCAATTCCCGATTTTAAAGGATATAACTTAGCTACAGTGGTAAAAACAGCATGGTACTTGTATAAAGAAAGACATATTAACCAATGGAACTGAAATGAGAATTCAGAAATAGACCCTCACATCTATAGTCAAGTGATTTTTGACAAGGCCGTCAAGTCCTCCCAGCCTGGGCCAGAACAGTCTATTAATCAAATGGTGCAGGGAGAACTGGATAGCTATATCCAAAAGAAAGAAACAGGAGCCCTATCTCATAAATTATACAAAAATTAACTCAAAATGGATCAAGGACCTAAATACAAAAGCAACAACTATAAACTCCTGGAAGAAAATGTAGGAAAACATCTTCAAGATCTTGTAGTAGATGACAGTGTCTTAAAACTTACACCCAAAGCATGGGCAGCAAAAGAAAAAAAAATAGATAAATGGGTCCTCCTCAAAATTCAACACTTTTGCATCTCAAAGGACATTGTCAAAAGTGTGAAAAGGCAGCCAACTGAATAGAATTGGGTGGGAGAGAGTGTATAGTACAATGTAAACTTTAATCCACACTTAGTGGCAATGCCCCAAAATGTGTTCATCAATTGCAATGAATGTACCTCACTAATGAAGGATGTTGCTAATGTGGGAAAATGTCAGAGGTGTGGGGAGTGGGCCATATGGGAATCCCCTATATTTTTTATGTGACATTTGTATAATTTAAGTATCTTTAAAAAATAAGATTAAAAAATAAAGTAGACTTCCTGGTATTCTACTATAGTCTCATTGTGATTCTAGCAATGGAAGAAATTATATCATTGATGTGGATGCAGTGGCCACTGGAGGTTCTAAGGGCAGGGAGAGGGAAAAACATGTGTAATATGGGGGCATTTTCAGGACTTGGGAATTGTCCTGAATGACTTTGCAATGATAGACACAGGCCATTATATATCTTGTCATAACCTACAGAATTGGGTGGGAGAGAGTGTAAACTACAGTTTAAACTGTAATCCATGCTTAATGGCAATGCTCCAAAATGTGTTCATCAATTGCAATGAATGTGCCACACTAATGTTAATTAACACACATTGTTAATGTGGGAAATTGTGGAAGATGTGGGGAGCGGGGCATGTGGGAATCCCTATATTTTTTACATAACATTTATGTAATCTAAGTATCTTTAAAAAATAAAAGTTAAAGAATAATAGTGTATGAGTCAAATATTTCACACTTAACATGTAATGGAAGCTCTAGAACATGAGATGGTCCAGCAGAGACTCAGCTCACTTATCGAAGATGGAGTGCAACACCTGATTCATCATGTCCTCTTCATTCACATCATAACACAAAAGTGTCATAATAAAACTTGTGCCAGAGCTGGATGTGCTCTATGAAGTTGGTGCTTTGGTAGTTGGTGTATCCACAGGGCATTGATGCACAGATGGGATAAACCACAGATTAGGTATCTGTACTAAGAGATAATTTGCAGTGTTCTACAAGTACTTCCTGTTCAAAGTTTTTCTAAGGACAGTAATGGCAAGGAAAGTTATAACAGTTTGGGACATTCCTTGGCTAAAGGGATGCATTCTTTGTGGTGGCCTTCACACATTCCATGATGTAATTCTGGTATTTGGAACAGGTAGACATGTGAGCCCAGATCTTGGATGGGAAGAAAGACACATATAGGTTGAAAGTGAAAGGATGGGAAAAATATTCCATGCAAATAGTAACCAAAAAAGAGTGAGGGTCGCTATACTGATATCAGACAAAATAGACTTTAAGTAAAAAACTGATTAAAAGAGACAAAGAAGGACACTACATATTGAGAAAAGGGTTAATTCATCAAGAAGATATAATAATTATAAACATATATGCACCTAACAAAATATGTGAAGCCTCAAAATATGTGAAGAAAACATTGACACATTTGAAGGGAGAAATAGGCAGATCTACATTAATAATAGGGGACTTCAACACACAACTTTCAATAATGGATAGAATATCTAGACAGAATATAAATAAGGAAATAGAGGACTTCACAATACTATAAACCAACTAGACCTATATAGAACACTTCATTCAACTACAGCAGAGTACACATTATTCTCAAACACACATGGATCATTCCCTAGGATATACTGTATGTTGGGTCACTAAGCAAGTCTCAATAAATTTTAAAAGCTTGAAATCATACAAAGTATCTTCTCAGACCACAGTGGAATGAAGCAGGAAATTGAGAGAGAGAGAGAGACCTGGGAAAATCCACAAATATGTAGAAATTAAACAACACACTTAATAAATAAGTAAAAAAAAAATCACAAAGTAAATTAGGACATTTCTTAAGATGAATGAAAATAAAAACACAACATACCAAAACTTATGGGATGCAGTGAAGGTAATGCTCAGAAGGAAATTCATATCTGTAAATGCTTACATTAAAAATGTAGAAGGCTCTCAAATCATAACCAAATTTCATGCCTTAAGAAACAGATATTTGTACACTAATTTTCATAGCAGCATTATTCAAAATAGCTGAAAGATGGAAGCAATCTGAGTGTCCATCCACAAATGAATGTATAAACAACATGTGGTATATACAGATAATGGAATAATAGTCATAAAAAGGAGTGAAGTTCTGATACATGCCATAACATGGATAAACCTTGAAGACACCAAGTTGGGTGAAATAAGCCAGACACAAAATGGAAAATATTGTATGGTTCCACTTATATGAAATAACTAGACTATGCCAATTAATAGAGACAGAGTAGAGTACATGTTACCATGGGTCCGGGAGTGGGAGAATGGAGAGTTAATGCATAATGGTACAAGGTCTCTGTCCGAGGTACTGGAAAAATTTTAGTAATGGGTTTTTGCCCATTTTAAAATTGCGTTGTTTGTCTTTTTTGTGGCTAAGCTAAAGGACGTCTTTATATATTCTGGATAATAAATCTTTATAGGATATGTGGTTACAAAATATTTTATCCCATTGTGTAGATTCTCTTTTTACTTCATGATAAAGTCCCTTGAGGAGCAAAAGTTTCAAAATTGATGGGGTACCATTATTCTGTTTTTGATTAGAGAAGTTCTGAGCTTACAAAACAATCATGCAAGACTTCCCATACATCACCTCTTCACCAACATCTTGCATTGTTGTGGAACATTTGTTACAGATTATAAAAGAACATCATCAAAATGTTACTGCTAACTATGGTCCATAGCTTACATTTGATGTATTTTTTCCACAATCCCCCTATTATTAATACCACGTATTAGTATGGTACATTTGTTATAGTTCATGAAAGAACACTCTCAGATTTGTACTGTTAGCCACGGCCCATCATCCACCACATTTTTGACTGTGTTACACAGTCCCATGCCTTGTACAATCCATCCAAAGTGTATACTCAGTGGCTCCCAGTTTCAACACAGTTGTGCTGTCATTGTCTCAGTAAATTTTAGAAGGTTTGCCTTACTCTAGTAGAAAAAAATCCCATAAACCTCTATTATTGAACTTTAGCATTCCTATAGTGTCTTCCTTGACATTCATGCAAGAATATTACAATATTGCTGTTAACTATTTGGTCCATAAGTTACATTAATTGTATTTTCCCATGTATCACCATATCTTACCACCTTGTAATAATGACATACTTTTTTATAGTTCTTAGAAGAACATTCTTGTATTTGTACTATTAATCACAATCCTCACCCACCACCAAGTTCACTACATTATACAGTCCCTAGATTATTCTCTAGCTTTCTTTCAGTCGACATTTATATCCCTAGACTACCTCTTTCAGCCACAATCACATTTATAAATCAGCAGTGTTAGTTACACTCACTATAATGTGTAAATATCAACTCTATCTATTTCCACAATTTTACAATCATGCTAATTACCAATTCTACATACATTGAAAATTCATACATCTTCTCAGCCCTCATCCTGTCTGCTGGTAACCTATACTCCAGATTTTAGCCATGTGTGTTTATTCTTTGTATTTTATTCATATTAGTGAGACCACATTATATTTTTATTTTTGTGCCTGGCTTATTTCATTCAGAAAAATGTGCTCACCTTTCATCCATGTTGTCATATGTGTTCCAATTTCATTTATTCTTTTTGAAAATTTCTTCCAACCCCCTTGTTGTTTTTCACTTGCTATGTTTGTCATTTTTCCTTGTTTCTTCAGGAGGCATCAGGAGCTGAGCCCGGGACCTCTGATGAGGGAGGGAGGTCCCTAATTGCTTGAGCCACGTCTGCTCTCTGCTTTTGTTGTGTCCCTCATTATGTCTTTCCTACCCGCGTCTTTTGTTGTGTCATCTTATTGCAGCAGCTCACCATGCCTGCCTGCAAGTCAGCTTGCTGTTTTCTTTAGGAGGTACCGGGGAACTTCTGCTCCCTGCTTTTTTGTGTCTCTCATTATGTTTTTTCTTCTTGTGTCTCTTGGTGTGTGAGCTTGCCATGCCTGCCTGTCATGCCAGCTTGCTGTCTTCTTTAGGAGGAACTGGGATCTGAACCAATCAATTTTATTGATACATACTAATAAAGCATACAATCCATCCAAAGTGTAAAATCAATGGTATTTGGCATAATCACATAGTTGTGCATTCATAAATTCAATCATTATTAGAGCATTTTCATTATTCCAATAATAATAATTAAAAAAAAACAACTCATGACCTCTCAATTTCTCTATGCATCCTCTGCTGTATATAGCTGCTATTCTGCTTCTGTCTCTCTAGTTTATTTGTATTTATATTTTGTATAGTTGGAATCAAGCAATATGTAGTACCTTGTGTCTAGTTTATTTGCCTTAGTATATTTCCTTTTTTTAAAAACCCTCACTGGAAGATTATTAGTTTATTACTATATATTACTGTCCATAGTTTGCTTTGGTTGTATTTTTGCATGATTAACATCCTGTAACATTAACATAAATTTGTTCAGTGTCAAAGAAAAACAGTCTTATGTATGGAATATTACCCATATTACCTTATTTCACATGAGGTTTCACTATGCTATACAGTCCCATGTTATATACATGAACTTAGACTTTCCCTTTGAACCACTGTCACATCCGTATAATAGCACTGCTAGTTACAAACACTATGATGTGCTTTCACATTTTCTATTTATTTCCAAAGTTTAAACAACCTTTTTTTTTTTTTTTAACCAATTCTGCCACTGATTAACCCTCAGCTTTCCATTCTTAAATATCATTCTATTTTCTGGTAACCTACAATTCTAGTTAACTCCATGAGTTTACACAATATATTTAGATCATAATAGTGCAATCATACAGTATTTGTCCTTTTGTGTCTGGCTTGCTTCATTCAGCATAATGTCCTCCAGGTTCATCCATGGTTTCATATGATTCAGACTTCATTTCTTCTTATAAGTGCATAATCCATCTTGTGTATATGCCACGATTTGTTTATCCATTCATCAGTTGATAGACACCTGGGTTGTTTCCATCTTTTGACAATTGTGATAATGCTGCTATGATCATTGGTGTGCAGATGTTTATTTGTGGCACTTGTCTCAGTTTTTCTTGGTATAATGGTATTGCCAGGTCACGTGGCAAATCTATATTCAACTTTTTTTTAGGAAATGCTAAACAGTCCTCCACAGTGGCTGCACCATTCTATATTCCCACCAACAGTGAATAAGCATTCCTATCTCTCCACATCCTCTCCAACACTTGTAGTTTTCTATCTTTCTAATAGTGGCCATCCTAATAGGTGTGAAATGATATTGCATTGTAGCTTTGATTTGCATTTCCCTAATTGCTAGTGATGTTGAACATTTTTTCATATGTTTTTTCACCATTTGTATTTCTTCTTTGTCCAAATGTCTATTAAAGTCTTTTGCCCACTTTTAAATCAGGTCGTTTGTCATTTTATTAGTTGAGTTGTAGAATCTCTTTATATATCATGAATGCTAAACCCTTATTGGATATGTGATTTCCAAATAATTTCTCCCATTGAGTTGGCGACCTATTCACCCTTTTGACAAAGTCTTTTGAGTTGTAAAATTGCTTAAGTTTGAGGAGGTCCCATTTATCTATTTTTTTTCTTTTTTTGTTTGTGCTTTGGGTGTAAGATGCAAGAAACCACCACCTACCACAAGATCCTGAAGATGTTTTTCACATTTTCTTCTAGTAGTTTTATGGTCCTGGCTTTTATATTTAGGTCTTTAATCCATTTGAATTGATTCTTGTACAGGGAGTGAGATAGGGGTCTTTTTTCATTCCTTTGGTTGTGGATATCCAGGACTCCCTACACTACATGTTGAAGGGACTGTTTTGACCCTGTAAGTGGAGTTGGTAGGTTTGTCAAAAACCAGTTGGCAGTAGAGGTGAGGGTCTATTTCTGGACCCTCAATTCTACTCCACTGATCCATGTGTCTATCTTTATGCATAGCTACTATGGCTTTTTTGGGGGTTGTAGTGCCTGTGTGGAATATCTTTTTTCTACCTTTCACTTTTAAACTATTTGTATCCTTGGGTCTATGTTGAGTCTCTTGTATACAGCATATAGATGGCTCATGTTTCTTATGCATACCACCAGTCTGTGTCTTTTGATTGGGGAATTTAATCCATTAACATTCAATGTTATTACTGTAAAGGCAGTTCTTCATCAATTTTGACCTTTGGGTTATATCTGTCATATCTTATTTTTACCAGTCTTTTTACACTTTTAGTTACTTTTACTGACAGTATTCACTTCTAGACTCTCTCCCAAGCCTCTCTCTCCTGTCTTTCCTTTTTTGGCAGTACTCCCTTTAGTATTTCCTGCAGGGCCATTCTCTTGGTGATAAACTCTCTCAGTTACTGTTTGTCTTGAATATGCTAAACTCGCCTTCATTTTTGAAAGACAATCTTACCAGATATAAGATTCTTGGCTGGAAATTTTTCTCTTGCAGTATCTTAAGTATGTCATAGCAGTGCCTTCTTGCCTCCATTATTTCTGATTAGAAATCAGCATTTTTATCTTATTGGGCATCCCCTGTATGTGATGAATCACTTTTCTCTTTGCTGATTTCATAATTCTTTCTTTACATTTGGTATTTTGCATTCTGATTAGTACATATTTTGGAGTAGGTCTATTTGGATTTATTTGGATTGGAGTATATTGTGCTTATTGGACATGGATATCTATGTCCTTCAAAAAAGTTGTGAAATTCTCTACCATTATTCCTCAAATATTCATTTTGCCCCTTTCCCCTTCTCTTCTCATTCTGGAACACTCATGACACATATGTTTGCACGTCTCTTGCCATCATTAATTACCTGAGACCCTTTCAATTTTTTACATTCTTTTTATCTGTTATTTTGTGTTTTCACTTTCATAGGCCCTGTTTTCAAGCTTACTGATCCTTTCTTCTGTCTGTTCAAATCTCTATGTCTCCAGTGTATTTTAAATTTCATTTATTGTGACTTCATCCCCATAAGATCTGCTATTTTTCTATGTATGCTTTCAAATTCTTCTTTGTGCTCATCCTGTGTCTTCTTAATATCCTTAATCTCTTAACCATGTCATTGAATTTATTAAGGAGATTTATTTGAACATCTATGATTAGTTGTCTCAACTCTTTGATGTCATCTGGAGGTTTAGTTTGCTCCTTTGAGTGGGCCATATCTTCTGGTTTGTGAGTATGGCTTATAATTTTTGGTTGGTTTCTTGGTATCTGATTTTCTTGGTGTATTTATTTTGGGCTTAGTTTCTGTCTTTAGTCTTGGGCTTTCTATTTGCCTATTTTGTTCTACATCCCCTTTTAGATACTTGGTTCAACTTATTTAGAAACTTTATAGTATCTCATGTTTAGCCAATCTGAATTATTTCAGCTCTTATTCATCAGTTTCTTGCCCTTTCTCCTTTTCTGGGGGCAGTGTAGGAGCTGAGGGTGTGGTTGGTACAGTAAGCTCTGTAGGCTGAAGCTGCCTGCATTGCTCCAGGAACTGATGAAGCTCCCCTCACCTTTCTCCCCTGCCAGGGGTGGGGAAGAAGCCACAGCCATGTGCAATAATATAAGCCATGCAGGCCAAGACCCTGTGTAGTTGCCAGGAGAGGCTCATGAAGCTCCATGCACCTTCCATCCCTGCCTGGAGTGGGGATGGAGCTGCAGATGTGGACAGTAAACTAAGTTGTGCTGACTGAAAGTGACTGCAGTTACCCAGAGAGGCTGAGGAAGCACCACCCCCTCCTCCTGTCCTGCCAGGGGTGGGGATAGAACTACAGGTGTGCACAACAATCTAGTCTATGTGGGCCAAAAGTGACTACAATTGCCCAGAAAGGCTGATGAAGCAACTCCCACCTTCCTTCCCTGTCGGGGGTGGGTATGGAGCCACAGGTGTGTGTAACAATCCAGTCTGTGTGGGCTGAACGTGACTGCAGTTGCCTGGAGAGGCTGAAGAAACACTGCCCCCACCTCTTGTTCTGTCAGAGGCAGGTATGGAGCAAAAGGTGTGCCCGAAAATCTAGTCTTTATGGGCCAAAGTGCCTGAAGTTGCCAGGACAGGCTTAGGAAGCACTGCTCACCTTCCTTCTCTGTAAGGAGCGGGTATGGAGCTGCAAGTGTGGGTAATAGTTTAAGCAGTGTGCACCAGGTTCTACTGCAGTTGCCTGGAGTGGCTGCCAAAGCATCAACCGCCCTTCTGCTCTGTCAGGGATGGAGATGGAGCCACAGGTACATGCAGCAATCTAGTTCATGTGGGCCAGAAATGACTGCAGTTGTCCAGAAAGGCTGACAAAATCCTGCTCACCTTTCTTCCCTGTCAAGGGTGGGGATGGAAGCATGGGTGTGCACAACAATCTAGTCCCTGTGGACTAAAAGCTACTGCAGTTGCCTGGAGAGGCTGATACAGTTTCCCCCAGTTCCTCCCCATGGGAGGTGAGACCAGAGCCCAGGCTAGGGCAGCAATCTGACCTGGGTGGAAAGAACTGGATCCCTATTATCACTGTGATTTTCAATCAGCCTTACTTCCTCTCATGCCAGGGGTGGAGTTAAAATGGAGGCTACCATCCTCTTTCCAACTTGGACAGGTTCAAACTTTGGGTATACTAGGATAGGACTTTAGCCAGCCAAAATTACTAATCATTAGTTCAAGTCGGTGCCTGCCAGTCTCTTCCTCCCCTGTTTTTTGGGAACTGGAGCTTCCAGCTCCAGCAATGGAATAACTCCCTAGGTGTCCTGTCCTGCCAGCAGCATGGAGTGCTCTACTCACAATTCTTCACCACAGATGAGCAGTCTCCTCCTTCTGTTGTTCAAAGGATGTTGCAGAAAGCTCTTCTGGTTTCCTCCCATTTATCTATTTTTTTCTTTTGTAGCCTGTGCTTTGGTTGTAAAGTGTAAGAACACATTGCCTAACACAAAGTCCTAAATATGCTTCCCCACATTTTTTCTAGGTGCCTGATAGTTCTAGTTCTTACATTAAGGTCTTTAATCCATTTTGAGTTGATTTTTGCATATGGTGTGAGGCAGGGGTCCTCTTCCTTTTTTTTTTTTTTTTTTTTTTTGCAAATGGAGATCCAATTTTCTCAACCTAATTTGTTTAAGAGATTATTCTATCCCAGCAGAGTGGTATTTGCCATCTTGTCAAAAATCAGTTGGCCATAAATGTGAAGGTTTATTTCTGAGCTTTTAATTCATTTTCATTGGTCTATTTGTCTGTCCTTATGTCAATACTATGCTGTTTTGATTACTGTGGCTTTGAAATAAGTTTCAAGATGGGGTAGTGTGAGGCCTCCAACTTCATTCTTCTTTTTCAAGATGGCTTTAACTATTTGTGGTCCCTTACCCTTAAATTTAAATTTAATGTCTGGGTTTCTCATTTCTGCAAAGAATTTTATTGGAATTTTGATTGAGATTGCATTGAATCTATAAATTGCTTTGGGCAGTATTGACATATTAATATTTAGTCTTCTAAACCAGTAGCGTGGAATGCACTTCATTTATTTAGGGCTTCTTTAATTTAATTTATTTTATTTTATTTTTATTTTTTTATTTTTTGAAGTTCAGCATTAACACTGCTGGTTTAATACTGAATGATAGATTCAACTACTTTCTGCAAAATACCTGCTGATAAATAATGCAATGAATAACCATTGGCTCTAAACACTACATTTTCACAAGCTTTGTAAATCTTACCCAGCCAAGCATTTTTCTTTTCTACATATAGTTTCATTGCCATCAGTTGTAACACATCTTAGCAGATTCCACTTCAGGCTGTGTTGAATTCATGTTCTTTCAACCTGTTTGAAAATATTCCCACCTATAGTTGTTCCTTTCCGACTATTCATAGCCAGTTCTTTAATCTCTTTAAACTTAGCATTAACTCCTCAAGTAAACTACAACAGAGTATTATTGTAATATCAGTTAAGTCATCAAGAGTCCAGGAAAACCATTTGGAATCACTTATCTCGTTTTAAAACTTTTTTTTTTTTTAAGATTTATTTATTTATTCCCCTACTGCCCACCCCCCACCCCCTTATTTGGCACTCGCTGTCTGCTCTCTGTGTGTTCTTCTGTGTCTGCTTGTCTTCTCTTTTAGGTAGCACGGGGAACTGATCCTGGGACTTTCTGGAGTGGGAGAGAGGTGCTCAATCTCTTGTGCCACCTCAGCTCCCTGGTCGGCTGCATTTCTAATTGTCTCATCTCTATGAATTTGTTTTTTTTTTTTTTTTTTTTATTGTGGGTAAAAATCAAAATTTTCACAATACATACCAACATTTGCAAAATGATATATAAATATATATGCATATATGTGCATTTGCTTGCAAAAATATTATTTATATATATATATAAATATATTTTAAGAGGTGCTTAGATTACCCAAAATGTTACATGGAACCCACTGGGATTCCCATGTTGCCCACCTCCCACACCTCCCACCACATCCCACACAAACATCTCCCACAAGTGTGGCCCACCACACTCAATGGACTTACACATCCTGGGGCCTTGCCACCAAACATAGACCACAGTTCACACCGTAGACCACACTCTTTCCCACACAGTTCTGAGTGGTGTGTGCTGATTTAAAATGGCCTACATCCGTTGGCACAACGGTACTCAGGACAACCTCCAAATCCCAAAGAAGCCCCTGTATTTCAACTGCTTGTCCCCTACCTGCCCCAAAAGTGTCAAGTGGCCACTGGCTCCACCTCATTGTTATAATTTCTTCCATTGCTAGAATCACCATATGTGAACAACAGAATACCATCAAGTCCACTCTAGTCCATAGTTCTTCCCCTAATTCTGAGGGGACTGGAATGGTGATGTCCACTCCAACTCCAAGTGAGAGAGGGCTTATATCCCATGGATATGGTGGGTGGGATGATCCTGCCTGCAGATGCAGGCCCTCTCCATTCCCTGGGATGGCTGTTGCCCATCATTGTCTCCTCACCAGGTTACTTGGATGAGTCCATTGAGCTGTAGGGTAGGAGTTGCAGCTCCACTGAGATTCCATGCACACCTGGCACATAGGTAGACCAGAGGCTCCAGTCTCTGGAAGTATACCTAAAAACTTCTGCATCACATATAGGTTTGAATAGAAGGGACTGATGAACCATGTGCAAGGAGGACTTATTTGAGTCCAATTCTGTCACTCTCAGGAGCACAGATTCCAAAATAGAGCCCACTGATAAGGCATCAGTCTCTGGGTCTATCCCCACTTATATAGGACCTGGGTGTCTCCAGAGCTCTCAGGAGCCCCTCTGTGTGGGGTGATAGGCACTTAGATGTTCTATGAGCTCCTACTGAGGTGTGCATAAGAGTTACCTCTGGGATGACATCCCGACTCTCTTTGAAGTCTCTTAGCCACTTGAACTCATTTGTCTTTACCCTTTCCCCCTTTAATTCAAGGCCTTTTTCCAGTTGTGTTGCCAGTTGGCACTTGGTATTAATCCCTCGTTGCCAGAGACGCTCATCCCCGGGAGTCATGTCCCACGTTGGGGGGAAGGTAATGCAATCATATGCTGAGTTTGGCTTAGAGAGAGGCCACGTTTGAACAACAAGGAGGCTCTCAGGTGGCAACCCTTAGGCACCCCACAACTGCAGGCTAAGTCTCAGTTACCAGAGCAAAGACTCACAAGGGTAGTCATCAATAAAAAGAACACATCAGTGGGTGATCCTCTTTTGACAGACGCTGTCCCTACACTCAGAGGACTATTGCTGCTCCCTTGGAGACTGTGGCAGAGCTCTCCAGGCTAGGAATTCAGATTCCCTCATTTATTGTGTGATTGTGCACCCATTGTGACCATGCCCATCTTTTGATCTTTTGATCTATTTTGTATATCTTTCATGTATATTCGGATGAACTAATTCCCATGAAACCCCCCTCCCAGACACGACCCCACCAATAATCCCCTGCAGTACCCATTGTAACCCTTCTGTGATCCAAATCCTCCATTAACATGTAGTCCATAAAATAATCAAATACACTTACTAGGAAAAAGAACCAAGTATGATAAGCTTACGTGCAAGAGACAAACATAAGGAAACTCAGGGGAAAAAAAAAAAAAAAGAAAAGAAAAGGAAAAAAAACAAATAATCAAACGAAAAACAAAATAAAATATAATTAGCGGATGGGGACATTCTAAAAATGGGCAAAAAAGCAAAGGAAATGCCTTTTAAAATATATATATATATATTCATTTTTTTTACCTTTCTCTTTTCTTTTCTTTCCTTCCTTTTTTCACTGTGTTATCAGATGTCTGATGTGCTGTGACACCTTCCGGCTCTCAATCCCCATTGTCTCCCAATTTTTCATTTAATTTTGAAAGAAGTTTTAGGTCACAGCAAAGTCACACACAGAATGCCAGAGACTGCCAGATACCAAACCACCCCGCCTTCCCCACCCAGTATTAACCCCCCCCCTTTTTTTGGTTGTTAGCATTGTTATAACTGATATACAGATAGCAAAATATAGCAACTAAACATTGTCAATGATTTAGAGTATAGTTTACAATTTAGATGATACAGTTTAATAATTTTGATGATATTTACCATGTCCTGTGTCCATTACTGTAAGGTAATGAAAAACCTTCCCCATGACCACCAAACACCCCATTAGATCTTGACTATTCCCTTCCCCCGACCCCCCAGGGCCCATGATACCACCCTCTCCCGACCTATGGAATGTCAAAATTCACAGTTTCATGCCCTGGGGATTTGAATCTGCCCTTCCTAATCCACCCACCCACCAGTGCTGCACTATCAAACCCAGGTACACCACGATTCATCTGCTCCATCCCCCAAATGCAACCACACTCTATCCCATTACCATAGATTATGTCCATATGGGTAATGGCTCAAAGCCTGCTATTCTCTTACTCTCCTTTGTTTTTTTTTTAAAGATTTTATTTATTTATTTATTTATCCCCCCCTTGCTGCTTGTGCTCGCTGGGTCAGCTAACCACGCTGTGCAGGCGGGCTTCCCTTCACCAGGAGGCCCCGGGAACCGAACGCGGGGCCTCCCATATGGTAAACGGGAGCCCCACTGATTGAGCCACAGCCGCTTCCCTCTTACTCTCCTTTGTTAACCTATCTTTCAGACAATGGTTCTCAGAGACTGCTCACTTTCCTCAGTTCAGATCAGTGAGGTCATATACCGTTCATCCTTCAATGCCTGGCTTGCTTCACTCAACATAAAGTCTTCAAGATTCATCCACTTTTTCCATGTGTTAGCACTTTGTTCCTTCTTACAGCTGAGTAATATTCCATTGTATGTATGTACAACATTTTGCTTATCCATTCGTCTGTTGATGGGCACCGGGGCTGATTCCAACTTTTGGCAATGGTGAACAATGCCGCTATGAACATTGGTGTGCATATATCTGTTTGTGTCTTTGCTTTCAGTTCTTCTGGGTATATACCCAGGAGTGGAATTGCTGGATCATACGGAAGATCTATTGTTAGTTTTCTGAGGAACCACAATAGTGTTCTCCACAGTGGCTGGACCATACCGCAGTCTCACCAGCAGTGGATTAGGGTTCCTATTCCTCCACATCCTCTCCAACATTTAGTGTCCCCTGTTCTTTTAATAGCTGCCATTCTGATGGGTGTAAGATGGTATCTCATTGTAGTTTTGATTTGCATTTCCCTGATAGCAAGTGATGTTGAGCATTTTTTCATGTGCTTTTTAGCCATTTGTATTTCTTCCTTGGAGAAGTGTCTTTTCAGGTCACTTGACCATTTTTTAAATGGGTTGTTTGTCCTTTTATTTTCAAGGTGTAGGATTTCTTTATATATGCAGGATATTAGGCTCCTATCAGATATATGATTGCCTATTATTTTTTCCCATTGGGTAGGCTGCCTTTTTATTTTCTTAATAACATCCTTTGAGGTGCAGAAGTTTTTAATTTTGATGAGATCGCATTTATCTATTTTTTCTCTTGCTGCTCGTGCTTTGGCTGTGAAGTTCATGAAACAATTTCCTATTATAAGGTCCTGTAGATGCTTCCCTACATTATCTTCCAAGGTCTGTATGGTTTTGGCTCTTATATTTAGATCTTTGATCCATCCTGAGTTGATTTTTGTGTAAGGTGTGAGATAGTATTGTTCTCTCATTCTTTTGGATATGGATATCCAGTTCTCCAAGCACCACTTGTTAATGAGGCCATTCTCTCCCAACTGAGTGGACTTCGTGGCCTTGTCAAATATCAGATGACTGTATATGCGAGGATCTATATCAGAACTCTCAATTCAGTTCCGTTGGTCAGTAGGTCTATCCTTGTGCGAATACCACGCAATTTTTATCACTGTAGCTTTGTAGTATCTTTTAAAGTCAGGTAGTGTGATACCTCCAACTTCATTTTTCTTTTTCAATATATCTTTGGCAATTCGGGACCTCTTGCCTTTCCAAATATATTTTGTGGTTAGTTTTTCCAGTTCCTTAAAAAATATAGTGTTGACTTTTATTATGATTGCATTAAATCTGTAGATTAGTTTGGGTAGGATAGACATCTTGATGATGTTTAGTCTTCCTATCCAAGAACAGGGAATATTTTTCCATTTATTCAAGTCTTCTTTGATTTCCTTTAACAGTGTTCTGTAGTTTTCTGTATGTAAGTCCTTTACATCTTTAGTTAAATTTATTCCTAGGTATTTGATTCTTTTATTTAGTATTGTAAATGGTATTTTTACCCCTAATTTCCTACTCAGTTTGCTTGTTATTTGTGTACAGAAATGCTACTGATTTTTGAGCATTGATATTATAGCCTGCAACATTACTGAACTCCTTTATAAGTTCTAGAAGCCTTGTTGTAGATTTCTCAGGGCTTTCTATGTATTGGATCATGTCATCTGCAAATAATGAAATTTTTACTTCTTCTTTTCCAATCTACATGCCTTTTATGTCCTTTTCTTGTCTCAGTGCTCGTGCAAGTACTTCTAAGACAATGTTAAATAGGAGTGGTGATAGTGGGCATCCTTGTCTTGTTCCCGATCTCAGAGGGAAGGCTTTTAGGATTTCACAATTGAAAATGATGTTAGCTTTGGGTTTTTTATACATACCATTTATCATTTTCAGAAAGTTTCCATCTATCCGTATCTTTTGTAGTGTTTTTATGAGGAAAGAGTGCTGTATTTTGTCGAATGCTTTTTCTGCATCTATAGAGATGATCATGTGATTTTTTTCTTTCAATCTGTTTATGTGGTGTATTACATTGATTGATTTCCTTATATTGAACCATCCTTGCATACCTGGGATGAAAACCACTTGGTTGTGGTGTATAATCCTTTTGATATGTTGTTGAATGCAATTAGCAAGTATTTTGTTAAGGATTTTAGCATCTAGGTTCATTAGAGAAATTGGTCTGTAATTTTCCTTTCTTGTGGTATCTTTATTTGGTTTTAGTATTAGGGTAATGTTGGCATCATAGAATGAGTTAGATAATATTCCTTCTACTTCTATTTTTTGGAAGAGCTTAAGTAGAATTGGTGTTAACTCTTTCCGGAATGTGTGGTAGAATTCAGCTGTGAAGCCATCTGGTCCTGGACTCTTCTTACTTGGGAGGTTTTTAATGACTGAGTCTATCTCTTTACTTGTAATTGGACTGTTGAGTGCATCTATTTCTTCTTTCATCAATGTCAGCTCTTTGTGGGTTTCTAGAAACTTGTCCATTTCCTCTAAATTGTCATTCTTGTTGGCATATAATTTTTCAAAATATCCTCTTATGATACTCTTTATTTCTGTGGGGTCAGTAGTGATATCCCATTGCTCATTCCTTATTTTATGTATTTGCATCTGTTCTCTCTTTTTCTTTGTTAGTCTGGCTAAGGGTTTGTCAATTTTGTTGATATTCTCGAAGAACCAACTTTTGGTTTTGTTTATTGTTTCCAGTGCTTTCGTATTCTCTATTTCTTTTAGTTCTGCTCTAATCTTTGTTATTTCCTTCTTTCTACTTCCTTTATGTTTAGTTTGTTGTTGTTTTTCCAATTCCTCCAAGTGTGCAGTTAGGTCTTCAACTTTAGCTCTTTCTTCTTTTTTTATACATGAATTTATGGCTATGAACTTCCCTCTCAGGACTGCTTTCGCTGCATCCCATAGGTTTTGATATGTTGTGTTGTCATTTTCATTAGTTTCAAGGTAGTTACTGATTTCTTTTAAAATTTCCTCTTTGACCCACTGTTTGTCTAAGAGTGTGTTGTTTAACTTCCATATCCTTGTGCCTAACCTGTTTCTCTGGCCTTTATTGATTTCCAACTTCATTCCGTTGTGGTCAGAGAAATTACTTTGTATAATCTCAATCTTTCTGAATTCATTGAGTGTGGTTCTGTGGCCTAGCATGTGGTGTATTTTGGAGTATGTTCCATGTGCATTCGAGAAGAATGTAAATCCTGCTGTATTTGGGTGTAGTGTTCTGTATATGTCGATTAAGTCCAGGTCTTCTAAAGTATTGTTGAGTGCCTTAGTTTCTTTATTGATTCTCTGTCCAGATGTTCTGTCTAATGATGATAGGGGTGTGTTGAAGTCCCCTGCTATAATTGTAGAGGCATTTATTTCGCCTCTTAGTTTTTCCAGAGTTTACCGCACATATTTTGAAGCACCTGATTAGGTGCGTAAATGTTGATGATTGTTGTCTCTTCTTGAGAGATTACTCCTTTTTCTAATATGTAGTGTCCATCTTTGTCTCTTACAATAGTTTTGCATTGAAAGTCTATTTTGTCTGAGATTAGAATAGCTACTCCTGTCCTTTTTTGGCTATTGTTAGCTTGTAAAATGGTTTTCCAGCCATTCACTTTCAGCCTCCTTGAATCCCTGGGTCGAAGGTGGGTTTCTTGTTGACAGCATATAGTTGCGTCATATTTTCTTATCCATTCTGCCAATCTGTGTCTTTTGATTGGTGAATTTAATCCATTAACATTCAGTGTTATTACTCGTAAGAAATTTCTTACTTCAGCCATTTTTTCTTTGGGCTAATGTATGTCATATGTTGTTTTGTTTCTCTTTTTGTCTTTTCAGTTGTTTTTAAACTCTCCTCCAACTCTCTCTCCCTTGTTTTTT
>JAKSZT010054170.1:3638806-3688840 GCA_026826555.1 Tolypeutes matacus | reverse complement strand
TAATGCAATCATATGCTGAGTTTGGCTTAGAGAGAGGCCACATTTGAGCAACAAGGAGGCTCTCAGGTGGCAACCCTTAGGCACCCCAGAACTGCAGGCTAAGTCTCATTTACAAGAGCAAAGACTCACAAGGGTTGTCATCAATTAAAAAAAAAAAATCAGTGGGTCATCCTATTTTGACAGGCACTGTCCCTACATTCAGAGGACTATTGCTGCTCCCTTGGAGATTGTGGCAGAGCTCTCCAGGCTAGGAATTCAGATTCCCTCATTTATTGTGTGATTATCCACCCATCGTGACCATGCCCCATCCCCCGATCCTTTGAATGATTTTGTATATCTTTCATGTATATTCGGTTGAACCAATCCCCACGAAACCCACGCCAGACACCCTCCCCTCAATAATCCCCCGCAGTACCCATTGTAACCCTTCTGTGATCCAAATCCTCCATGAACATTTAGTCCATAAAATAATCAAATACACTTGCTAGGAAAAAGAAACAAGTGTGATAAGCATACATGCAAGAAACAAACATAAGGAAACTCAGGGGGAAAAAAAAAACGAGAGAAGGAAAAAAAAAAAACAAATAATCAAACAAAGAACAAAACAAAATAAAATATAATTAGTGGATTGGGACATTCAACAAATGGGCAATAAAGCAAAGGAAATGCCTTTAAAAATATATATATATATTCATTTTTATTTCCTTTCTCTCTTCTTTTTTCCCTTTTTTCCTTCCCTTTATCACTGTGTATCGGATGTCTGGTGTGCCATGACACCTTCCTCCTCTCAATCCCCATTGTCTCCCAATTTTTCATTTAATTTTCAAAGAAGTTTTAGGTCACAGCAAAGTCACACACGGAGTGCCGGAGACTCCCAGATACCAAACCACCCCCCTTCTCCACCCCATATTAACTCGCCCCCCCCTTTTTTTTGGTTGTTAGCATTGTTATAACTTTTATGAAGGTAGCAAAATATAGCAACTAAACATTGTCAGTGATTTACAGTATAGTTTACAATTTAGATGATACAGTTTAATAATTTTGATGATATTTACCACGTCCTGTATCCATTACTGTAAGGTAATGAAAAACCTTCCCCATGACCACCAAACAACCCATTAGATCTTGACTGTTCCCTTCTCCCTAGCCCCCCAGGGCCCGTGATACCCCCCTCTCCAAACACATGGAATGTCAAGAGTCACAGTTACATGCCCTGGGGATTTGAACCAGCCCTTCCTAATCAATCCACTCACCCGCCAGTGCTGCACCACCAAACCCAGGAACACCACCACTCATCTGCCCCATCCCCCAACATGCAACCACACTCTATCCCTTTACCATAGATTATGTCCATATGGGTGATGGCTCAAAGCCTGCTCTTCTCTTACTCTCCTTTGTTAACCTATCTTTCAGACAATGGTTCTCAGAGACTGCTCACTTTCCTCAGTTCAGATCAGTGAGGTCATATACTGTTCATCCTTCAGTGCCTGGCTTGCTTCACTCAAAATAAGGTCTTCACGATTCATCCACGTTATTCCATGTGTTAGCACTTTGTTCCTTCTTACAGCTGAGTATTATTCCATTGTATGTATGTACCACATTTTGCTTATCCATTCGTCTGTTGATGGGCACCGGGGCTGATTCCAACTTTTGGCAATGGTGAACAATGCCGCTATGAACATTGGTGTGCATATATCTGTTTGTATTTTTGTTTTCAGTTCTTCTGGGTATATACCCAGCAGTGGAATTGCTGGATCATACAGAAGATCTATTGCTAGTTTTCTGAGGAACCGCCAAACTGTCCTCCATAGTGGCTGGACCATTTCGCAGTCCCACCAGCAGTGGATGAGGGTTCCTATTCCTCCACATCCTCTCCAACATTTAGTGTCTCCTGTTTTTTTAATAGCTGCCATTCTGATGGGTGTAAGATGGTATCTCATTGTAGTTTTGATTTGCATTTCCCTGATAGCAAGTGATGTTGAGCATTTTTTCATGTGCTTTTTAGCCATTTGTATTTCTTCCTTGGAGAAGTGTCTTTTCAGGTGACTTGCCCATTTTTTATATGGGTTGTTTGTCCTTTTATTTTCGAGGTGTAGGATTTCTTTATATATGCAGGATATTAGGCTCCTATCAGATATATGGTTCCCGAATATTTTTTCCCATTGGGTAGGTTGCCTTTTTATTTTCTTAATAACATCCTTAGAGGTGCAGAAGTTTTTAATTTTGAGGAGATCCCATTTATCAATTTTTTCTCTTGCTGCTCGTGCTTTGGCTGTGAAGTTCATGAAACCATTTCCTTTTACAAAGTCCTGTAGATGCTTCCCTACATTATTTTCCAAGGTTTTTATGGTTTTGGCTCTTATATTTAGATCTTTGATCCATCTTGAGTTGATTTTTGTATAAGGTGTGAGATGGTATTCTTCTCTCATTCTTTTCGATATGGATATCCAGTTCTCCAAACACCACTTGTTAAAGAGGCCACTCTCTCCCAGCTGAGTGGGTTTCGTGGCCTTGTCAAATATCAGATGACTGTATATGCGAGGATCTATATCAGAACTCTCAATCCGGTTCCATTGGTCAGTAGGTCTATCCTTGTGCCAATACCACGCAGTTTTGATCACTGTAGCTTTGTAGTATGTTTTAAAGTCAGGTAATGTGATACCTCCAACTTCATTTTTCTTTTTAAATATATCTTTGGCAATTTGGGGCCTCTTGCCTCTCCAAATATATTTTGTGGTTAGTTTTTCCATTTCCTTAAAAAATATATTGTTGACTTTTATTGGGATTGCATTAAATCTGTAGATTAGTTTGGGTAGGATAGACATCTTGATGAGGTTTAGTCTTCCCATCCATGAACAGGGAATATTTTTCCATTTATTTAATTCTTCTTTGATTTCCTTTAACAGTGTTGTGTAGTTTTCTGTATATAAGTCCTTTACATCTTTAGTTAAATTTATTCCTAGGTATTTGATTCTTTTGTTTACTATTGTAAATGGTATTTTTTTCCTGATTTCCTCCTCAGTTTGCTGGTTATTGGTGTACAGAAATGCTACTGATTTTTGAGCATTGATCTTATAGCCTGCAACATTACTGAACTCCTTTATTAGTTCTAGAAGCCTTGTTGTCGATTTCTCAGGGCTTTCTATGTATAGGATCATGTCATCTGCAAATAATGAAATTTTTACTTCTTCTTTTCCAATCTGGATGCCTTTATGTCCTTTTCTTGTCTCAGTGCTCGTGCAAGTACTTCTAAGACAATGTTAAATAGGAGTGGTGATAGTGGGCATCCTTGTCTTGTTCCCGATCTCAGAGGGAAGGCTTTTAGGATTTCACCGTTGAAAATGATGTTAGCTTTGGGTATTTCATATATACCCTTTATCATTTTCAGAAAGTTTCCATCTATTCCTATCTTTTGTAGTGTTTTTATGAGGAAAGAGTGCTGTATTTTGTCGAATGCTTTTTTTTCATCTATAGAGATGATCATGTGATTTTTTTCTTTCAGTTTGTTAATGTGGTGTATTACATTGATTGATTTTCTTATATTGAACCATCCTTGCATACCTGGGATGAAACCCACTTGGTCATGGTGTATAATCCTTTTGATATGTTGTTGAATGCGATTAGCAAGTATTTTGTTAAGGATTTTAGCATCTAGGTTCATTAGAGAAATTGGTCTGTAATTTTCCTTTCTTGTGGTATCTTTATTTGGTTTTGCTATTAGGAAAATTTTGGCATCATAGAATGAGTTAGGTAATATTTCTTCTACTTCTATTTTTTGGAAGAGCTTAAGTAGGATTGGTGGTGTCTCTTTCCGGAATGTTTGGTAGAATTCAGCTGTGAAGCCATCTGGTACTGGACTCTTCTTAGTTGGGAGGTTTTTAATGACTGAGTCTATCTCTTTACTTGTAATTGGGCTGTTGAGTTCATCTATTTCTTCTTACATCAATGTCGGCTGTTTGTGGGTTTCTAGAAACTTGTCCATTTCCTCTAAATTGTCATTCTTGTTGGCATATAATTTTTCAGAGTATCCTCTTATGATACTCTTTATTTCTGTGGGGTCAGTAGTGATATCCCCTTGCTCATTCCTTATTTTATGTATTTGCATCTGTTCTCTCATTTTCTTTGTTAGTCTGGCTAAGGGTTTGTCAATTTTGTTGATATTCTCGAAGAACCAGCTTTTGGTTTTGTTTATTGTTTCCAGTGCTTTCTTATTCTGTATTTCATTTAGTTCTGCTCTAATCTTTGTTATTTCCGGCTTTCTACTTCCTTTAGGTTTAGTTTGTTGTTGTTTTTCCAATTCCTCCAAGTGTGCCGTTTGGTCTTCAATTTTAGCTCTTTCTTCTTTTTTAATATATGAATTTATGGCTATGAACTTCCCTCTCAGGACTGCTTTCGCTGCATCCCATAGGTTTTGATATGTTGTGTTGTAGTTTTCATTAGTTTCAAGGTAGTTACTGATTTCTTTTGAAATTTCATCTTTGACCCACTGTTTGTCTAAGAGTGTGTTGTTTAACTTCCATATCCTTGTGCCTAACCTGTTTCTCTGGCCTTTATTGATTTCCAACTTCATTCCGTTGTGGTCAGAGAAATTACTTTGTATAATCTCAATCTTTCTGAATTCATTGAGTGTTGTTTTGTGGCCTAGCATGTGGTCTATTTTGGAGTATGTTCCATGTGCACTGGAGAAGAATGTAAATCCCGCTGTATTTGGGTTTAGTGTTCTGTACATGTCTATTAAGTCCAAATCTTCTAATGTATTGTTGAGTGCCTTCATTTCTTTATTGATTCTCTTCCTAGATGTTCTGTCTAATGATGATAGTGGTGTGTTGAAGTCCCCTGCTATAATTATAGAGGAATTTATTTCTCCTCTTAGTTTTTCCAGAGTTTGCCGCACGTATTTTGAGGCACCTCGATTAGGTGGGTAAATGTTGATGATTGTTCTCTCTTCCTGAGAGATTACTCCTTTTTCTAATATGTAGTGTCCATCTTTGTCTCTTACAATAGTTTTGCATTGAAAGTCTATTTTGTCTGATATTAGAATAGCTACTTCTGCCCTTTTTTGTCTATTGTTAGCTTGTAAAATGGTTTTCCAGCCATTCACTTTCAGCCTCCTTGAATCCCTGGGTCGAAGGTGGGTTTCTTGTAGACAGCATATAGATGGATCATATTTTCTTATCCATTTTGCCAATCTGTGTCTTTTGATTGGTGAATTTAATCTATTAACATTCAGTGTTATTACTCGTAACGAATTTCTTACTTCAGCCATTTTTTCTTTGGGCTAATGTATGTCATATGTTGTTTTGTTTCTCTTTTTGTCATTTCAGTTGTTTTTAAACTCTCCTGCAACTCTCTCTCCTTTGTTTTTTCCTTTCAACTTGTAGAGATTCCTTTAGTATTTCTTGAAGTACTGGTTTCTTCTTGACATACTCTCTTAATTGCTGTTTATCTGTGAATATTTTGAACTCTCCATCATTTTTGAATGCCAATTTTGCTGGATAGAGAATTCGTGGCTGGAAGTTTTTTTTTTTAGTGTTTCGACTTTGTCATATCACTGTCTTCTTGCCTCCATGGTTTCAGCTGAGAAATTGGCACTTAATCTTATTGTGCTTCCCTTGTATGTGATGGTTCTCTTTTCTCTTGCTGCCTTGAGTATTTTCTCCTTTTTTTGAGCATTGGACAATTTGACAAGTATATGTCTTGGAGTTGGCCTGTTGGGATTTATAGTATTTGGGGTGCGCTGTGCTTCCTGGATCTGCACATCCATCTCTCTCAATAGAGTTGGGAAGTTTTCAGCCATCACTTCCTTCAACACTCCTTCTGTTCCCTTTCCCTTCTCTTCTCCTTCTGGGTTGCCCATAATGCGTATGTTTGTGCGTCTTGCTTTATCGGTTAATTCCCTGAGACCATACTGGATTTTTTCCATCTTTTTGTCTATCTTTTCTACAATCTCTTTGATTTCAACTGTATTGTCTTCCATATCACTAATTCTTTCCTCTGCCTGTTCAATTCTGCTGCCATGTGAGTCTAGCGTCTTTTTCATTTCTTGACATGTGTCTTTGTGCGCCATCATATCCATTACCTTTTTAGGTGTGTTAGCTATTTCTTCAGTATGTTCTCTCAGTGTCTTCTTTATATCCTTAATCTCTTCCTTCAGTTCTTTAATTTGGTCCGTGATATTTGTTTGAATAGCTTTGATTAGTTGTTCAATATTCTGCATTGCTTCCTGGTTTTTATTTTGTGCATTGGACTGGTCCATGTTTTCCAGTTTCTCAGAGTCATTTGTAATTTTTTGTTGCCCTCTGGTCATCATATTATCTTGATGGGTTTGTTCAGTTGATTAGCTTTTCTCTATGCTTTAGGATTTTATTTAGCTGTTGGTTCTGCGTGTGAGTTAAGTTTTCTCTTTGGCAGTTTTTCATCTTATTTTATTACCTTGCTTCTTTCTATGTTCCCTTGAAGGCAAAAGATTAGGGCCAGAGGAATCAAAAGATGTAAGGAAGGCAGAAGGATAATAGTAATATTGATAAAAGTTAGAAGAGGGGCAAAATGAGACTTAATGAGATGAATATTTAACTTGTGTAAGCAGTGTAGAGTACTAGGGGAAAAATGGAGTTCCTACAATAGACTGGGAAAACAAATGGAGGAATATATATATAGTGATTTAGAAGGCTAGAATTATGAGGAGGGAGAGAAATAGTAAACTAAGGTCTGAAAGGAAAAAGTTAATACTAATAAAAAAAAAAGAAGAAAACAAAATAAATGGAATAGAAATTGACACCCTTAAGTTGTGGGCCTATGAAAAAATGTTGTCTCTATGAGCCACAGCAGAAAACAAAAGGCAGAAAGATGCAGGAAGGATAAGCGATAGTTTGTAATACAGAATCAATATATACAGTGAGTGGGAAATTACTGAAAAAGAAGCCTAGCAAAGAAGTGACAAGCTGGCAGTACCTAAATAAAAAAAAATAGAAGAAAAAAGAAAGGGGGGAGGAAAGAGGAAAGAATAGCAAGAGACCAGAAAGAAACAGGCAAGCAGTCAAACAGAGCTAAGTTGGGTCAATGATTCCCCTAGGGTCTACGTGGATCCTTCCTGCCTACTTGTGTTTATCAATCAATTTCCCCACAGGGTTCTATATGCAGGTCCTGAAGCAGCTTTTAGCTATTAAACTAAACTATAAAGAATTTAGTTTTCATTTGTTGAAGTGACCTTCTCACTTTTTTTTTTAATTTTTATTTTTTTTAGCGAAATGCAGGACCCAAAATAAGTCCTCCTCTGGACCAACCCCCTTACGGAAGGGTCCCTAGCTGGGCCCGTGCAAATTAATCAAGCACGTCCCACTTTCTGGACTCCCCAATTTAGCTGTAGCTCTGATGTTAGTCACTGAGGAGTGCTAAAGATGGCCCATTCCGCCCCTTCTGGAGCCGAGCTCGAGCGTCACCGGGCTGCTCAGTAAATCAGTTTGAGTGCAGATTCGCGTCTGCTCTCAGCCTGATGCTGTTTCAGGTCGGCTTATCTGCTCCCCAAAGGTATGGGGCAGTGCAGGCAGCCAGATCGATATCTAAAAATAAAAAATACCCTTCCCTGTCCTCCAACAGAACCCTCCCTCTTTTGGGAAGTGTCCCTTCTTCCTGGCTCCGCAGCGGCCCAGGTCTTATCCCTGGGTCACTAGGGAAATCAGCTCCATTCCCCGACCAGAATCCCCGCTCTGGTTCACCGGGTGCTGATTAGCTCAGTTGTTCTGTTCACACAAGGTCCAAGGGTCACCAGGCAGCCAGATCCCCAGAAAATAAAACTTTTTCACCCCGCTCGCAGCTCCAAATGGCCGTTTTATTTTATTTTATTTTTCCTCCCTAACTGCGGGACTCAGCCATCTGTGCCAACCACCACCAGCAGCCTTAAAACTCACGAATCTCCACCGTTCCTTCCACGCCGTTGATCCGCGCAGGTAGATGTCCCAAGCTTCTCACTCCATGCGTGCACAGCACAGACCCCCGGGTAGGGCCCAGTCCACAATCTGCCTTGCTCTGGGAGCTTGCAGTGTGTGCCTTCCTACACTGACGCCATCTTGGCCCCTCTCTCTCTTTAATTTATTTTAGCAATAGTTTTATAGTTTTCTGTGTACAAGTCCTTAGTTATATTTATTTCTTCATATTTGAGTCTTTTAGATGCTATTGTGAATTGAATTTTTTTCTTCATTTCATTTTCATATTGTTCATTGCTTGTCTATAGAAATACTACTGATTTTTGGAGTTGATCATATGTTCCACCACTTTGCTGAATTCATTTATTAGTTCTAGGAGCTGTGTTGTGGTGTTTTCAGGATTTTCTGTTTATAGGATCATTCTTCTGCAAATACAGAAAATTTTACTTCTTACTGTCCAATTTAGATGGTTTTATTTCTTTTTCTTGCCTAATTGTTCTGGCAAGAACTTCCACGAAATTGTTGAAGATGTTAGCGGTGGTCTTTTCATATATGCCTTTCATCAAATTGAGGAAATTTCTTTCTATTGCTAGTGTTCTAAAAAAATTTTTTTTAAAAAATCAACAAAGGGTGCTTTATTTTGTCAAATGCCTTTTACACATCAGTTGAGAAGACCATACTTTCCCCCTCTTCATTCTGTTAATGTGGTGCATTACATTAATTGATTTTCTTTTTTTTTATACCATCCGTGCATACCAGGAGTAAATGTCATCTATTCATAGTTTATAATTTAAAAAAAAAATGCTGTTGAATTCAATTTGCTAGCATTTTGATGAGGACTTTTGCAATATCTCTGTATTCATAAGAAATTTTGGTCTGTAGTTTTTGTTTCTTGTGTTAACTTTAGCTGGCTTTGGTATGAGGGTTATGTTGACTTTGTAGTTATGGAGTTTTAGTATAGTATTAGTATGGTCATCCCAGCACTCTTTTGGTTACTTGTTGCATGATATATTTTCCATTCTTTCACCCCCGAACTACTAGTATTTTTGAATCAAAGATGAATCACTTTATCTTAGCATATGGTTGGGTCATGCTTTTTAATCCATTCTGCTCATCTCTGCATTTGGACTAGAGAATTTAATCCATTTATATTTAAAGTCACCACTGATAATAAGGGACTTTCTTCTGTCATTTTGCTACTTAGTCTTTGTAAGTCATACCTTTTATTGTCCCTGACTTCCATTATTGCCAACTTTTATTTTTATTTGCTTTTTTCTTGTACCATATTGAATGCCTTCTCTTTTCTGTTTTTATATTTTTTTCACCTATTTTCTTTGAGGGTAACATGGGGTTAAAGTTTAACATCCTAAATATAGAACAATCATATTTGGTTTGATACCAACTTTAGCTTCCATAGCATGCACACACACTTTTCTTGTCTTACAAACAATCATGCATAACATGTAGAATTCCCATACATCACCCCTCCACCAACACCTTGCAGTGTTGTATTACTGTGGAACATTTATTACAGATTATGAAAGAACATCATTAAAATATTACTACTAGCTATAGTTCATAGATTACATTTGGTATATATTTTTCATACACTTCCCAATTATAAGCACCACGTATTAGTAATGTACATTTGTTATAGTTCTTGCGAGAACACACTCATATTTATCTGTTAACCACAGTCCATCATCCATCACATGGTTCTCTGTGTTATACAGCCTCATGCCTTGAACAATCCATCCAAAGAGTACACTCAGTGGCTCTCACTTTCAGCCCAGAGTTGTGCTGTCATCACCTCAGTAAATTTATGTACATTTTCCTTAATCCAAAAGAAAAAAGCCCATTCTCCCCTATTATTGCATCGATATAGTACTGATATAGTACCTTCTATGAAAGTGATGCAAGGATATTACAATATTACTGTTAACTATAGTCATAAGTTACATTAATTTTATTTTTCCCATGTATCACCATATTCTTAACAATTTGTGTAACATACATTTTTTTCTAATTCATAGCAGAACATTCTTGTATTTATACTATTAACCACAATCCTCATCCACTACCAGTTTCACTATGTTACTCAGTCCCTAGATTATTCTCTAGCTTTCTTTCAACTGATATTTACATCCCCAAACTACCCCTTTCAGCCACAAGCACATTTATAAACCAGGTGTGTTAGTTATACTCACTATAACATGTTACCTTCAACTCTATCCATTTCTACACATTTACAGTCAAGCTAATTTAAAAAATTCTCCATACATTAAATATCAGTACCCCTTCTCAGCCCTCAACCTATCTACTAGTAACCAACACTCTAGATAATTTTTATTCTCCCCCATTGCTGCTTGTGCTCACTGTCTGCTTTCTGTGTCCATTTGCTGCATGTTTCCTCTCTGTCTGCTTGTCTCCCCTTTGTTGTGTCATCTTTCTGCACCAGCTCTCCATGGGCATGGGCCATCAGCTCTCTGCAGGTGCAGGTGCAGATGGGGGCCGTCAGCTCTCCATGGGTGCGGGCCAGCTTGCCCTCACCACGTATCCCTGGGAACTGAACCCAGGGCCTCCTATATGGTAAATGGGAACCCAACCACTTGAGCCACATCCACTTCCCCAACACTCTAGATTTTAACTCCATATGTTTATTTTTCATATTTAGTTCTTATTAGTGAGACCATACAATATTTGTCCTTTTGTCTCTGATATATTTAATTCAGCATAATATCCTCAAGGCTCGTCTATGATGTCATATATGTCCCAATTTAATTTCTTCTTACAGTAGCATAGAATTCCACCGCATATATATATATATATATATACACACCATATTTTGTTTATACATTCATCAGTTGTTGGACACTTGAGTTATTCCCATCTTTTGGCATTTGTGACTAATGCCACTATGAACATCCGTGTGCAAATGTCTGCATCCCTGTTTTCAGTTCTTCTAGATATATTTCTAGTAGAGGGATTGCTGGGTTCTACTGCAGTTCAATATTTAGCTTTTTGAGGAAACACCAAACTGTCTTCCACAGAGGCTGCAGCATTCTACATTCCCACCAACAGTGAAGGAGTGTTCTTATTTCTTCACATCTTCTCCATCACTTGTAGTTTTCTGTTTAGTTCCTAATAATGGCCATTCTATGAGGTGTGAGATGATATTTCATTGTACTATTGATTTGAATTTCCATAATAGCTAAAGATATTGAACATTTTTTTCACATGCTTTTTCACCATTTGTATTTCCTCTTTGGAAAAATGTCTAAGTCTTTTGTCAATTTTTAATTGGATTGATTGCCCTTTTATTGTTGAGTTGTATGATCTCTTTCTATAGCAAGGAAATCAAACCCTATTCAGATATGTTGTTTCCAAATGTTTTCTGCCATTGAGTAAGGTGCCTTTTTCACCTCCTTGACAAAGTCATTTGAAGCACAAAAGTGTTTTTAAGTTTGATGAAGTCCCATCTATCCATTTTTACTTCAATTGTTTGTGCTTTGGGTGTGAGGTTTAAGAAACCACCACCTTCCAAAGGTGTTTAAGGTGTTTCTGTAACATTTTCTTCTAGTAGTTTTATGGTTCTAGGTTTTATATTTAGGTCTTTGATCCATTTTCCATTATTTGTATAAGGTGTGAGGTAGTCTTTTAGCTATGGATATCCAGTTCACCCAGCACCATTTGTTGAATAGAGTGTTGTGGCTCAGCTGGGTTTGCATGACAGCCTTGTCAAAAATCACTTAACTATAGATGTGAGGGTCTGTTTCTGAACAATGAATTCGGTTGCATTGGTCTATATATCCATCTTATGTAAGTACCATGCTGTTTTCAGCACTGTAGCTAGATAATGTGATTTAAAGTCCAGAAGGGAGAGGCCTCCAAATTCGTTCTTTCAATTTAAGATATTTCTGGCTATTCAAGACCACTTACCCTGCCAAATAAATGTGATAATTGCCTTTTTCATTTCTATAAAAATGGCTGTTGGAAATTTTATCATGATTGCATTGATCTGTATATCAACTGGGGTAGAATCAACATCTTAATACTATTTAGTCTTCCAAGTCATGAACACAGAATGTTCTTCCATTTATTTAGGTCTTCTTTGGTTTCTTTTAGTAATGCATTATAGTTTTCTGAATATAGGTCCTTTACATCCTTGATTAGGTTTATTCCTAAATATGTGATTCTTTTAGTAGCTATTGTAAATGGATTTTCCCCCGACTTCTTCCTCAGATTGTTCATTACTGGTGTATAGAAACAATAATGACTTTTGTGAATTAAAATTGTATTCTGGCACTCTGCTGAAATCATTTAGTAGCTCTAGTAGCTTTGTTGTAGATTTTTCAGCACTTTATACATATAAGATCATATCATCTGCAAATAGCGAAAGTTTTACTTCTTTTCCAATTTGGATGCCTTTTATTTGTTTTTCTTGCCATATTGCTCTAGCTAGAATCTCTAGCACTTTATTGAACAACAGTGCATGCCCTGGATAAAACCCACTTGATCATGATGAAAAATTCTTTTAATTTGTTGTTGGATTCGATTAGCAAGTGTCACCCTCCAAAATGGCTCCCTCATCTGTTTGCTTGTTGTTTGTTTGCTCATTGTTTGTGCTCACTGTCTGCTCATTGTTTTTGTTCATTGTCTGCTCATTGTTTTTTGCTCATTGTCTGCTCATTGTCTGTTGTTTTTACTTTAGCTGGCATGGGGAACCGAACCTAGGATCTCCCATGTGGGAGGCAGGTGCTCTACTGCTCGAGCCACATCCACTCCCTGCTTGTTTTGATTTTGCATATTGTCTACTCATTGTTTTTCTCATTGTTTGCTCATTGTTTATGTTGTTTTTTCTCATTGTCTCCTCATTGTTTTTGCTTGATGTCTGCTCATTGTTTGCTCATTGTCTGTCTTCTTTAGGAGGTACTGGGAACTGAACCCAGAACTTCCCATGAGGGAGGTGGGTGCTCAACTGCTTGAGCCACATCTGCTCCCCTGATTAGCAAGTATTTTTTTGAGGATTTTTGCATCTATATTGATTTAGGAAATGGGTCTGTAATTTTCTTTTTTGGTAATATCTTTATCTGGCTTTGGTATTAAGGTCATGTTGGCTTTATAGAATGAGTTTGGAAGCATTTCTTCCTGTTCATGTTTTTGGAAAAGCTTGAGTAAGATTGATATTAAATCTTCTTTGAATGCTTAGTAATATTCACTTGTGAAGCCACCTGGTCCAGGGCTTTTCATTTTGGGAAGGTTTTTTCAATGACTATTTCAATCTCTTTACTTGTGTTTGGTTTGTTGAGGTTTTCTATTTCTTCTAGGGTCAGTGTAGGTTATTCATGTGTTTCTAGGAATTTGTCCATTTCATCTACATTGTCTTGTTTGTTGTACAGTTGTTCACAGTATCCTCTTATGATCTCTTTTATTTCTGTGGGGTCAGTAGTAATGTCCCTAGTTTCATTTCTGATTTTATTTGTTTGCATCTTCTCACTTTTTTGTCAGTCTAGTTAAGTGTTTGTCAATATTGTTGATTTTCTTGAAGAACCAGCTTTTGTTTTTGTTAATTCCATTCTTATCAATTCCACTTATTTCTGCTCTGATCTCTGTTATTTCATTTTTTCTGCTTGCTTTGGAAATAATTTGCAGTTCTTTTTCTAGTCCCTTCCAGTCTGTAGTTAGGCCACTGACTTTAGCTCTTTCTTCATTTTTAATGTAAGCATTGAGGTATATAAATTTCCCTATCAGCACTACCTTTGCTGCCTCCCATAAGTTTTTCTTTAGCAAATCAATTTTCTTAATATATATTAATAAAAGATACATCCATCCAAAGTGTACAATCAATGGTATTCAGTATAATCAGATAGTTGTGCATTCATTAACCCATTCATTCCCAGGGCATTTTCATTATTCCAGTAATAATAATAATAATACTAAAAAATAAAAACCAACCAACCAACCAAACAAACAAAACTCACCACCCCTCAATATCTCTATGCTTCCCTGCCATACATAGCAGCTGTTCTGTATCTTTCTCTCTAGTTAATTTGAATTTATATTTTGTAAAAACAGTCTTTTATATGCAATATCACCCATATTCATATTTTACTTGAATTTCACTGTTATACAGTACCATGTTACAATTTTTAGCTTTCCTTCTAGTAATATAAATGTCTTTAGACTTTCTATTTCAATCACTGTCATATCCCTATAATAGCTCCACTAGTCACAAACAATATGATATGCTCTCACCATTTTCATTTATTTCCAAAGACTTACAAACAGCATTTTAACCAATTCTGCATAGATTAACCATCAGCATTCCATTCTCTACCCTCATTCTATTTTCTGGTGACCTATATTCTAATTATTTTTTTAAAAAACTTATATATTTTTAAAATTCGTTTTTAAAAGATACTTAGATTACATGAATTGTTACATAAAAAATATAAAGAATTCCCATATGCCCCATTCCCCAGACCTCCCACCTTTCCCCACATGAACAACTTCTTTCATTGGTGTGGTACAGCCATTGCAATTTATGAACACATTTTGGAGCATTGCCACTAAGCATGGACTATAGGTACATTGTAGTGTACACTCTTTCCCACTCAGTTCTGTAGGCTATGGCAGGATATATAATGGCCTGTATCTGCAGCCAAAATGTCATCCAGGTCAATTCCAAGTCCTGAAAATGCCCCCATATTACACCTCTTTTTCCCTTTCCCTGACTTCAGCACCTCCAGTGGCTACTGTCTCCACATCAATAATATAATTTCTTCCATTGCTAGAATCACAATAAGTCTATAGTAGAACACCAGTGAGTCTACTCTAGGCCACATTTCATTTGCTAATCTTGAGGATTCCGGGATGATGATGCCCACTCCACCTCTAATTGAGAGGGGACTTTGACCCCAAGTGGCTGATGGAAGGGACTCTCTTGCTTGTAGTTGTAGACTCTCTTGGTTCCTTGGTGTGCTGGTTGTCCATCCTCACCTCCCCATCAGCTGTCCTGGGTGAAACCAGTGAAGTGGAGAGTAGGTGCTGCAACTCTGCTGAGGCTCAGGGCCCAGCTAGCACATGGACAGCCCAGAGATTCAAGTCTCCTGGACATATACCTACGAACTCCAACACCAACTATAGATTCAAACAAAAGGGACAAAGGAGGCATGTGTAGAGAAGTCATATCTGAGTCCAACTCTGTCACACTCAGGAGCACAATTTCCAAAGTAGGGCCCACTGACAAGGCACCAAACTCTGGAGATTTTTTCCATGACCACAGGACCTGGGTGTCTCTGGAGCCCTCAAGAACCCCACTGTTTGGGGTAGTGTCCACTTTGGCCATCTATGAGATCCTGCTGAGGCAGG
This sequence comes from Tolypeutes matacus, assembly GCA_026826555.1. Classification (NCBI taxonomy): domain Eukaryota; kingdom Metazoa; phylum Chordata; class Mammalia; order Cingulata; family Chlamyphoridae; genus Tolypeutes; species Tolypeutes matacus. Next base: position 3,673,547 of record JAKSZT010054170.1, on the reverse strand, counting down.
CATAAGCGTTACCTCTCTGATGACCACGTGACTCATTTTGAAGTCTCTTAGCCATGTAAACTCATTTATCTTTACATTTTCTCCCTTCTATTCAAGGTCTTGTTCCAGTTGTATTACCAGCCAGTGCTTGGTAGTAGTCCCCTCAGTGCCTGGGAGACTCATCCCAGGGAGTAATGTCCCTCACTGGGGGGAAGGTAATGCATCCACATGCTGAGTTTGGCTTAGAGAGAGGCCACATTTGAGCAACAAGGAGGCTCTCAGGAGGAGACTTTTAGTCACCCTGCAAAACCAGGCCAAGCTGCAAATTCAAAAGAAAAATGCTCATAAGCATTGTCCTCAGTATAAAGGGCCCATCAATGGACCATACTTCTTCACTAGTCATTGCCCCTGTATCTGCAGGATTGTTGCTGTTCCATTAGAGAATGTGGCAGAGCTCCCCAGGATGGGGATTCAACAATCCTTTGGCTGTTGTGTGAATCTCTACCCACTGTGGCAATGCCCCATGTCCATTCGAACTCCTTGAAGGACAAAGTCCATAGATATTTGCTACAGTGCTGAGGGCTTGACACTCTAGTCTGTATTCCCCTATTGGGAGCTGCCCACGCTCTTGAGCGACACCCTCCCCTAGGTTTAATAACATATTGGGCCTCCCCAGCATGGGAGTCCAATTCATTCCCACCCATTATGTGGGTCTCCCCCCACTGATACAACACACTATGACAAAATGATCACTCACACATTCTCTCAAAGACTGCGCCAGGTGTGGCCTGTCTGAAATGCCTCCCCACGCAACACCCTAAACCAGTAACCCTTCCATGTCATATTGCCAAAGGGTTTTCTCATCATTGTAGTTTCACCCACATACCCACCAATTCCCAGTGTTCACCTACTCCCTCCCCAATCCCTCCCCCCAGTTTGATGGACCATCCAACCCATCCTACCCACCCTAAGTCCTGTCAAGCTTGCACTGCCCAACCCCATAATATCCCTATACCCCTGTCATATCCCTTCACTGCCCAACTACTTACTTTCACCTTATCATAGTTTTCACTCATATGGGCTTTGGCTCACAACCTTTTCGAGCAAGTACTTCTAAGACAATGTTAATTAGTAGCAGTGATAGTGGGCATCCTTTTCTTGTTCCCCGATCTTAGTGGGAAAGCTTTAAGATTTCCCATTGTATATGATGTTAACTGTGGGTTTTTCATATATACCCTTCATCATGTTCAGAAAGTTTCCTTCTATTCCTATTTTGTGCAGTGTTTTTATCAGGAAAGTGCTGCATTTGGTTGAATTCTTTTACTGCATCTATAGAGATGATCATGTGATTTTTTTCTTTCAATGTCTTTATGTGGTGTATTACATTGATTGATTTTCTTATGTTGAACCATCCTTGCATACCTGAGATGAAACCCATTTGGTCATCATGTATAATTCATTTGCTGTGTTGTTGCATACAATTAGCAAATATTTTGTGGAGGATTCATTAGGGAGATTGGTCTGTAATTGGTCTGTAATTTTCCTTTCTTGTGGTGTCTTTGCTTGACTTTGGTATTAGGGTAATATTGGCATCTAGAATGAGTTAGGCAGTGTTCCTTCTACTTCTAGTTTTTGGAAGAGTTTAAGCTGGTTTGGTATTAGTTCTTTTTGGAATATTTAGTAGAATTCACCTGTGAAGCCATCTGGTATTTTGCTTTTCTTAGTTGTGAGGTTTTTGATGACTGATTCTATCTTTTTACTGGTGACTGGTCTGTTGAGTTCATCAGTTTCTTCTTTTGTCAATGTAGGCTGCTTTTGTGTGCCTAAGAATTTGTCCATTTCCTCTAAATTATCCTTCTTGTTTGCATATAATTTTTCAAAATATCCTCTTATGATACTCTTTATTTCTGTGGGTTCAATGGTGATATCCCCTTCCTCATTTCTTATTTTGTGTATTTGCATTTTCTCTCTCTTTTTAATTGTTAGGCTAGCTAAGGGTTTGTCAATTTTATTGATCTTCTTGAAGAACAAGCTTTTGGTTTTGTTTATTTTTTTGAGTGCTTTCTTATTTTCAATTTCATTTAGTTCTGCTCTAATCTTTTTTATTTCCTTCTTTCTACTCCATTTTGGGGTTAGTTTGTTCTCTTTCTAATCCCTCCAGGTGTGCAGTTAGGTCTTGGATTTTAGCTCTTTCTTCTTTTTTGATATATGCACTTATGGCTATGAATTTGCCTTCAGTATAGCTTTTGCTGCATCCCATAGGTTTTGTTATGTTGTGTTGTCATTTTCATTCGTTTCAAGGTAGTTACTGATTCTTTTGAGATTTTCTCCTTGACCCACTGTTTGTCTAAGAGTGTGTTATTTAAATTCCATATCTTGGGGCCTAGTGTGGTTCTCTGGCCCTTACTGATTTCCAGTTTCATTCCATTGTGGTTAGAGAAATTACTTTGTATGATTTCAATCATTCTGAGTTCATTGAGAATTTTCCTGTGGCCTAGATGAGGTCTATCTTGGAGAATGATTCATGTACACTCAAGAAGAATGTATACCAGTTGTATTTCGGTGTAGTGTTCTATATATGTCTATTAGGTCCAGATCCTCTAATGTATTATTCACAGTCTTTGCTTTTTTATTGATTCTCTGTCAAGATGTTCTGTCATCTTGTGATAATGGTATATTAAATCCCCCCAGTATAATTGTAAAGACATCTATTTCTCCACTTAGTTTTTCCAGTGTTTGCATCATGTATTTTGAGGCACCCCAGTTAGGTGCATAAATGTTTATGACTTTTCATTCATTTTGAAAGATTTCCCCTTTCATTAATATATAGTGTCCATCTTTGTGTCTTACAATAGTTTTGCATTTAAAGTCTATTTTGTCCGATATTAGTATAGCTACTTCCACCCTTCTTTGGTTATTGTTTCCTTACAAGATTGTTTTCTAGCCATTCAATTTCAGCCTTCTTGTATCTCTGGGTCTAGGGTGGTTTCTTGTAGACAGCATATAGATGGGTCATTTTTCCTCATCCATTTTGCCAATCTGTGTCTCTTGACTGATGAGTTTCATCCACTGACATTCAGTGTTATTACTCTCAATGAGTTACTTACATTAGCCATATTTTCTTTGAGTTTATGTATGTCATATGTTGTTTTTTATTTTCTTTTTGTCTTTTTAGTTGTTCTTACATTCTCCTCCAACTCTCTCTCTCCTGTTTTTTCCTTTCAACCTGCAGAACTCCCGTTTGTATTACTTGAAGGGCAGGTTTCTTATTGGCATATTCTTTTTATTTCTTTTTGTCAGTGAATATTTTGAACTCTCCATCATTTTCAAATTCCACCTTTTCTGGATAAAGAATTCTTGGCTGGAAGTTTTTTTCTTTTAGTACCTTTACTATGTCATACCACTCCCTTCTTGCCTCCATGGTTTCAGATGAGAAATCAGCACTTAATCTTATTGCTCTTCCTTTGTATGTGATGGTTCTCTTTTCTTTTGCTGCCTTCAGTATTTTCTCTTTGTCTTCAGCAATGGGTGGTTTGACAAGTATTTGTCTTGGAGTAGGCCTGTTGGGATTTATATGGTTTGGGGTGCACTGCACTTAATGGATATGTACATCCATGTCCCGCAATGGGGTTGGGAAGTTTTCAGCCATTATTTCCTCTAATACTCCCTCTGTCCCCTTTCCCTTCTCTTCTCCCTCTGGGATGCTTATAATGCATATGTTTGTGCATTTTGTGTTGTCATTCAAATCTCTAAGTCCCTGCTGGGTTTTTTCTATCTTTTTATCTATCTGTTTGATTTCAGATGTACTGTCTTCCACATTGCTAATTCTTTCCTATGCCTGTTCAAATCTGCTGTTATGTGCTTCCAATGTCTTTTTGATTTCTTGGATTGTGCCATTCATCACCATCATATCTGTTACCTTTTAATGTATGTTTACAATTTCTTCAGTATGTTCTCCCAGTGTCTTCTTAATATCCTTAATCTCTTCCTTCACTTCATTAAGTTTTTCCATGATTATTTGGACAGCTTTGATTAATTGTTCAATGTTCTGTATCTGTTACTGGTTTTTGGTTTGTTCATTGGACTGGGCCATATCTTCCTTTTTTTTGGTATGGTTTGTAATTTTTTGTTGCTGTCTGCTCATCTTTTTATCTTGATTCATTTATTCAGTTGATTAGCTTCTCTCTTTACTCTAGGATTTTATTTAGCTGCTGTTTTTTTGTGTGTTAAGGTTTCTCTTTGACACTTTGTTCTTCTTGTTCTATTTCCTTCATCTTTCTTACATTCCTTTGAAGGAAAAATATTAGGGCCAGAGAAAGTGAAAGAGGTAAGAACAGGAAAAGGATAATAGTAATAATAATTGTAAATGTAGAAGAGGAACTGTACATGACCTAGGAAAATGAATATTTAACTCATCTAAGCAGTGTAGAGGAATAGGAATAAAACAGTTTAGTACCTACAATGAAATGGGAAACCTAATAGAGAAAAAATATATAGAATGAATTAAAAGGCCAGAATGATGAGGAAAGAGGGAAAGAGTAAAGAATGGAAAAAAAGTAAAAAAGTTAATAAAAGAAAGTAAACAGAATAGGTGATATAAAAATAAAAACCAGAAGAATTGAGGACTAAATAAAGAGAGGTGGAACATAAGAACAACAACAGAAAGCAGAAGATAGAAAGATGAATGAAGGATAAGAGATAGCATTGGTAGACAAAATCGGTATAGAGAGAAAAGGGGAAATCAAAGAAGAAGAAACACAGCAAACGAGAAACAAGCCAGTAGTGCCTAATAAAAGAAGAGGGAAAGAATGGGGGGGGGTGGGGGGAAGAGGAAAGAAAAACAAGAAAGCAAAAAAAAAAAAAAAAACCCAAACACACAAGCAAGCAGTCCAACAAAATTAAGGAAGGACAACCTTCCCTTTTAGGGCCCTGTGGAGGTTCTCAGACTGCTGTTTTTTTTTATCAATCAATTACCCTGCAGCCTTCCTTCTGCAAGTTTTGAAGCAGGTTTTAGTGAGTAAAGTAAGTTAACTTTTTAAAGAAAGTAACTTTTTTTAAGGAAAAATAAGAGACCCAATAGAAGATAGTACAAAAATAATTTCTGTGTTTTCCCTGTCCTAAAGTATCAGCTTGATGTTTGATATCCTGGTGGATCAGTACTCTAAAGAGGAGCTGGGAATTGAACTAAGGACCTTGTATATTCATGGTGGAAACTCCTCCACTGAGCTAAACTTTCTTGTTGGGTCAGGTCTTCAGAAAGCTATCCAGTCACTTTCCCTCAGGCAGGTTGTCTCCTTGCATTTGGATAAATTTCTTCCGATTAGGAGCCTGTCCCTTCCCCCTTTCTATTCCTATTGCTTTCTCCCCCAGAGTAGCAGGATGCAATAGCCTGTGTGAGGTGATTCCCCCTCACTTCTTCCATTCAGATATAGTTCCCTTTTGATATTCAAATGGGACCCTGGTGACTGAACTCACTGCAAAGAAATGACTCTCAACCCTCTTCCAAACCACCCTCCCCTCTCAGGGGACCCCAAATAGGCTCTTGGAAGCCTACCAAGTGCTTCCCACTGTCCGCCTCCCTCAGGGAGGCCAAAGTCCCGATAGTTTTCAGAACAGGACTGGTCAACTGCCTGATTCTACCCTCTTCAGTGCAAATTTCTCTATCCCAGGGCAGCTAGGCAAACCAGGCTGCCTCAGCAGATTCACCTCTCCAGGTGACACCTTGAGCCAGCTAGTATGTTCCTCAAAGCTTAAAGGGGTTCCAGGCAACCAAACTCATAGAAAGTAAACTCCTCTCCACACTTCGCCAGAACGCTCCCAGTTTTGGAGCATGCTCCCTCCCACTGGGTGACCAGTAGGAGTCCGGGTTCAGGGCGCACAGTGGCTTTGCCTTGATAGTGGGGCTCAGCTGTCCTGCAATTTCCAGCCTCAGAGTCAAGAACCTTAGGGTTTTACCTTCAGCAATTTATCTCTTCATCCAGCTCTCTCCAGATCGATGCCCCAAAGCCTCCTGCTCTGTGGGCTCCCCAAACAGCTCACTCGGGCAGGATTTTGCACCTACTCAGCCATTTTTGGTGAGAGATGGTGAGTCCACACTTAAACTGATCTTGCCCAGATTATCCTATATTCTAATTATTAATTCCATGAATTTATATATATATTTTTGTTCATTGAAGCACAATCATGCAATATTTGCCCTCTTGTGTCTGACTTGCTTCACTCAACATAATGTCCTCCAGTTTCATTCGTGTTGTCATATGCTTCATGACTCCATTTCTTCTTACCACTGAATAACATTCCATCATGTGTATACACAATAATTTGCCTGTTCATCAGTTGATGGATGCCTGGGTTGTTTCCAACTTTGGCTATCATGTATAATGCCACTGTGAATACTGGTGTGCAGATGTCCATTCATGTCACTGCCCTCAGTTCTTCTGGGTCTATACCTAGCAATAATATTACTGGGTTAAATGGCAAGTCTATATTAAATTTCCTTAGGCACTGACGGTTGTCCACAGTGGCTGTAACATTCTACATTCCCACCAACAGTGAATAAGAATTCTTATTTCTCCTCATCCTCTCCAACATTTATAGTTTTCTGACTATATAATAGTGGCTATTCTAATAGATGTGAAATGATGTCTCATTGTAGTTTTGATTTGCATTTACTTAATCGTTACTGATGTTGAACACTTTTTCATGTGTTTCCTTGCCATTTGTATTTCTTCTTTGGAAAATTGTCTTTTCTGCTCTTTTGCCCATTAAAAATTTTTTTTTCAACATAAGAAAATCAATCAATGTAATACACTACATAAACAAAATGAAAGAAAAAAAAATCACATGATCCTCTCTATAGATGCAGAAAAAGCATTTGACAAAATACAGCACCCTTTCCTGATAAAAACACTGCAAAAGATAGGAATAGAAGGAAACTTTCTGAACATGATAAAGGGCATATATGAAAAACCCACAGCTAACATCATATATAATGGTGAAATCCTAAAAGCTTTCCCTTTAAGACAGGAACCAAACAAGGACACCCAGTAGCACTGCTCCTATTTAACATTATCTTAGAAGTACTTGCTAGAGCACTGAGGCAAGAAAAAGATATGAAAGGCATCAAAATTGGAAATGAAGAATTAAAAACTTCACTATTTGCAGACTACATGATCCTATATATAGAAAGCCCTGAGAAATCTACAGCAAAACTTCTACAGCTTATAAATGAGTCCAGTAAATTCTCAGGCTATAAGATCAATGCCCAAAAATCAGAAGCATTTCTGTACACCAATAATGAGCAATCTGAAGAGGAAATCAAGAAAAATTTACAATAGTAACTAAAAGAATCAGGTACCTAGGAATAAATTAAACTAAAGATGTAAATGACTTATACACAGAAAACTATACAACTCTGTTAAAGGAAATCAGAGAAGACTTAAATAAATGAAAGAATATTCCCTGTTCATGGATAGGAAGACCAAACATCATTAAGATGTCTATCCTACCCAAACTAATCTAAAGATTTAATGCAATCCCAATAAAAATCAACACAGAATTTTTACTGAATTGGAAAAACTAACTATGAAATTTAAATGGAAGGGTAAGAGGCCCTGAATAGCCAAAGACATATTGAAAAAGAAAAATGAAATTGGAGGAATCACACTACATCACTTTAAATCATACTACAAAGGTACAGTGGTCAATACTGCATAGTATTGGAACAAGGATGGATATACTGACCAGTGGGACTGAATTGAGAGTTCTGATATAGATCCTCACATATACAGTCATCTGATATTTGACAAAGGCCACCAAGCACACTCAACTGGGAGAGAATGGCCTCTTCAACAAATGGTGCTTAGAGAACTGGAAATCCATATAAAAAGAATGAGAGAGGAACACTATCTCACACCTTACACAAAAATCAGCTCAAAATGGATCAAAGATCTAAATATAAGAGCCAAGACCATAAAGACCTTGGAAGATGATGTAGGAAAGCATCTACAGGACCTTGTAATAGGAAGTGGCTTCTCGAACTTCATACCCAAATCACGAGCAATGAAAGAAAGAATAGATAAATGGGATATCCTCAAAATTAAAAATTTTTGCACCTCAAAGGAGGTTACCAAGAAAGCAAAAAGGCAGCCTACCCAATGGGAGAAAATATTTGGCAACCATATATCTGATAGGAACCTAATATCCAGCATATATAAAGAAAATCTACCCCTCAAAAATAAAAAGACAAACAACCCATTTAAAAAATGGCCAAGCAATTTGAAAAGACACTTCTCCAAGGAAGAAATACAAATGGCTAAAAAGCACATGTAAAGATGCTCAACATCACTAGCTATTAGGGAAATGCAAATCAAAGCTACAATGAGATATCATCTTACACTTTTTAGACTGGCAGCTATTTAAAAAAAAGCAGCTACAAGTGTTGGAGAGGATGTGGAGGAATGGGAACCTTCATCCACTGCTGGTGGGAATGTAGAATGGTGCAGCCATTGTGGAGGACAGTTTGGCAGTTCCTCAAAAAGCTAACTATACAACTGCCATGTGATCCAGCAATTCCCCTGCTGGGTATATACCCAGAAGAATTGAAAGCAAGGTTATGAACAGATATATGCACACCAATGTTCATAGCATCATTATTCACTATTGCCAAAAGTTGGAATCAACCCAAACACCCATCAACAGATGAATGGATAAACAAAATGTGGTACATACAAACAATGGAATATTACTCAGCTGTAAGACGGAATACAGTGCTAACACACGGGATAACATGGATGAATCTTGAGGACCTTTTGTTGAATGAAGCAAGCCAGGCATTGAAGGACAAATATTACATGACCTCACTGATATGAATTAAGCAAATCGAGCAGGCACAGAGAGCTATTGTCTGGAAGATAGGTTTACAGGAAATAGAAAGGGAGAAGAAGGTTGTGAGCCAATGCCTATACAGGCGTAATCTATGATAAGGTGGAAGTGTGTAGTTGGGCATTGAAGGGATATGACAGGAGGGTAGTGATACTACTGGGTTGGGCGGTGCAGTTTTGACAAGTGGGTATACTGGGAGGGTGGGCTGGAAGGTCCATGGAACTGAGAGGATGGTTGGGGGATTGACCAGATGAACACTGGGGATTGGAGGGTATGTGGTTGAAAGTACAAAGTTTGGAAAGCTCTTATGGCAATAAGACAAGGAAGGCTTACTGGTTTAGGGTGTTGGATGGGGGGATATTTTGGACACTGCACACCTGGAGCAGGCTTCTAGGGAGTGTGTGAGTGATCATTTTGTCATAATGTGTTGTATCAGTGGGTGAAGATCCACATAATGAGCGAGAAAGAGTTGAATTCCCATCCTGGGGAGGACTGATATGTTCACAGACAGAGGGGCAGGAGTATCTCAAGAGCGTAAGCGATTCCTTATAAGGAAGGACAGACCAGTGTGTCAAGTCCTTGGTGTTGTTGCAAGTAACTATGAATCTTGTCATCCAAGAAGTGAAGCCAGGGGGTCGCCATGGGCCCCGAGGGAAGGGCGAGGGAGGAATACAATAGATGGAACAGGGGGTATTTAGTGGGCAATGGAAGTGTTCTACATGATCTTGCAATGATGAACACAGGCCATGTTAAATCTCATCAAAAATTTTTTTTTTTTTACACTTTATTTATTTTTTATTTTTTATTTTTTTGTTATATTTTTTTTTCTTTTTTTTTATTATGGGTAAAAATCAAAATTCTCACAATACATACAAACATTTGCAAAATGATATATAAATATATGTGCATATATGTGTATTTGCTTACAAAAATGTTATTTATATATATATATATATATACATATATTTTAAGAGGTGCTTAGATTACCTAAAATATTACACGGAACCCACTGGGATTCCCATGTTGCCCACCTCCCACACCTCCCACGCCTGTCATCAAAATTTATATAAGTGTGCGGTCGAAAGTGTAGACTATAATGTAAAATATTGACCATGGTTAGTAGCTGTGTTTCATTATTTGTATATCAGTTGTAACAAAGGTACCATCCACATATAGAAAGGTATTAATTTGGGAATGGGGAAGGTGGGAGTATATTGGGTATATGGGAGTCCCCTGTATTCTGTATGTGACTTTACTGTGACCTAAAACTTCTTTGAAAGAAAATTGAAAAAATGTAAGTCACTGGGGTATAAATGGAAGAAAGTGTCACTGTACACATTGGACAACAGATAGTATAGTGATGCAAGGCAAAATGTCAAAATTTTTAAATAGTTTGCATTATTTTTTAATATCCCAATCTTTAATTTTATTTTTTTAAAAATTTCATGTGTTTTATTTCTTATATTTAAACCTATAGTTATTATTTCTTTTTCCTATTAATTGTATTTGGCTGTTTGTTGGCTTCATTTTTGAAGAGGCTTTGTATCACAGGGGGGTTGCAGCTGGGGCAGGAGAGGATCATTGGTGTGGGGTGTCAGTGATGGGGGATACATGGGTGGAAATTCACCTGGGCATATATATATATGTTCAAATGTTCACAAGGCATTGTCACAGTAGGTGGAGATTCACACAATAACTGAGAGAATATGGAATTCCCATCCCGGGGAGCTCTGCCATGTTCTCTAATGGAACAGCAACAGGCCCCCAAGTGCAAGGGCAATGGCTGGTGAGGGAGGGTGGTTCATTGGTGGGCCCTTGATATTGATGACTATGCTTGTGAGCCTTTGCTCTTGAAATAAAAATTTAGCCTAGTGTTGTAGTGTGCTTAAAAGTTGCCTCCTGAGAACCTCCTTGTTGCTCAAAAGTGGCCTTTCTGTAAGCCAAACTCAGCATATACATGCATTACCTTTCCTCCAGCATGGGACATGACTCCCGGGAATGTGCCTCCCAGGCACTAAGGGCTTGCTACCAGGCAACAGCTAGCAATGCAACTGGAAAAAGACCTCATATAAAAGAGGGAAATGGTAAAGACAAATGACTTTATATGGCTAGGAGACTTCAAAGTGAGTTGGGAAGTGAGCCTAGAGGTAACGCTTATGCATGTCTCAGCAGAATCTCATAGACTGCCAAAGTGGATACTACCCCAAATAGTGGGGCTCCTGAGGGCTCTGGAGGCACCCAGGTCCTATGGCCAGGGCAGATAGCTCCAGAGTTTGGTGCCTTGCCTGTGGGCCCTACTTTGGGGTTTGTGCTCCTGAGAGTGAGGGAGTTGGACTCAGTTGTGTCTTCCCTGCACATGGCTCATCTGTCCCTTCTATTTAAACCTATAATTGGTGCTGGAGTTTGTAGGTGTACATCCAAGACACTGGATACTTTGAATTGCCCATGTGCCAGCTGTGCCCTGAGCCTCAGCAGAGTTGTTGCACCTACTCTCCAGTTCATTGGACTCACCCTGGACAACTAATAAGGAGGCGAGGATTGACAACCACCATACCAAGGAAAGGAGAGAGCCTACAACTTCAAGCAAGAGAGTCCCATCCATTAGCTGTAGGGATTAAGGCACCTTCTCAATTAAAGGTGGAGTGGACATCACCATCCCAGAATCCTCAGGATTGGGGAATGAACTATTGACTAGAGTGGACTTACTGGTATTCTACTGTAGACTTATTGTGATTCTAGCAATAATTCTACAACATTGATGTGGAGGAAGTGGCCACTGGAGGATCTGGGGGCAGGGAGAGGGTAAAACAGGCATAATACGGGTGCTTTTTTGGGACTTGAGTATTGTCCTGAGTGACATTGCAATGACAGATATAGGTCATTTTATATCTCTCCATAACCTGCAGAATTGTGTGGGAGAGAATGCAAACTATAATGTGAACCATGGTCCATGCTCAGTGGCAATGCCCCAGGATCAATTTATCAATTGCAATGAATGTGCCACACTAATGAAGGATGTTGTTTATGTAGGAAGGTGTGGGAGGTGTGGGGAGTGGGGCATATGGGAATCCCATTTTTTGTGTGTAACATTTATGTAATCTAAGTATCTTTAAAAAAAAAACAAATAAAAAAGATACTTAGATTACATAAATGTTTCATAGAATATATAGGGGATTCCTATATGCCCCGCTCCCCACACTTCCCATATTTTCCCACATTGGCAACATATTCCATTAATGTGGTACATTCATTGTTATTGATACACACATTTTGGAGCATTGCCCTAAGCATGGATTATAGTTTACATTGTAGTTTATACTCTCTCCCACTCAACTTTGTAGTTTATAGCAGCATATATAATTGCCTGTATCTGTCGTTGTAATGTCATTCAGGATGGTTCCCAAGTCCCAAAAATGCCCTAATATGTATTATACCTGTTTTTCCCTCTCCCTACCCCCAGAACCTCCAGAACTGCCTCCACATCAATGATATTTCTTCCATTGCCAGAATCACAATAAGTCGATAGTAGAATACTAGTAAGTCTACTTTAGTCCACAGTTCATTCCCCAATCCTGAGGACTCTGTAATGGTGATGCCCACTCCACCTTTAATTGAGTGGGCACTTCGATCCCATATGGCCAATGGATGGGACTCTCTTGCTTGCAGTTTTAGACACTCTCGGTTCATTGGTATGTTGTTTGTCCATCATCTCCTACTTGTTAGTTGTCCTTTGTGAGTCCAGTGAACTGGAGAGTAGGTGTTGCAACTCCACTGAGGCTCAGGGCCCAGCTGGCACATGGACAGCCCAAAGAATTAAGTCTCTTGGACATACACCTACCAACTCTAGTACTAATTACAGGTTCAAATAGAAGGACAGAAGAGCCATGTGTATGGAAACAACAGCTGAGTCCAAGTATGTCACACTGGGGAGCATAAATTCCAAAGGGCCCACTGGCAATGGACCAAACTTCTAAGCTATCTGCTCTGACTATAGTTTCTGGATGTCTCCCATAGCCCTCAGGAGTCCCACTATTTGGGGTAGTATCAACTTTGGCTGTCAATGAGATACAGCTGAGACGTGCATTAAGCGTTACCTCTCGAATGATCTCTGATCTCACTTTGAAATCTCTTAGCCATATAAACTCATTTTTATTTACCTTTTCCTCTTTTGGTCAAGGTCTTTTTTTCCCCCAGTTGCATTGCTTGTTGGTACTTTGTAGCAATCCCTTAGTGCCAGAGAATCTCATCCCCAGGTGTCATGTCCCATGCTGGGGGGAATTTATTGCATTTATATGCTTAGTTTGTCTTAGAAAAAGGCTACATTTGAGCAACAGATTTGCCCATTTTTAAACTGGATTTTTTTTTATTGTTGACTTGTATGTTCTCTCTATATAGCATGGATATATTAAACTCTTATCAGATATGTGATTGTCAAATATTTTCTCCCATTGATTAGGATGCCTTTTCATCTTTTTGACAAATTCCTTTAAGGTACAAAAGTGTTTACTTTTGAGGAGGTCCCATTTATCTATTTTTTTCTTTTGTTGCTCATGCTTTGGGTGTAAGGTTTAAGAAACTATTGCCTACCACAAGATCTTGAAGATGTTTTCCTACATTTTATTCTAGGAGTTTTATGGTTGTTGCTTTTGTATTTAGGTCCTTGATCCATTTTGAGTTAATTTTTCTATAAGATGTGAGACAGGGGTCCTCTTTCTTTTTTTTAGTTTTTATTGAATTGTATCAGTCATATATGAACATACATAAGCAATAAAGTATATATTAAAAGTTGTGAACTTACAAAACCAACATGCATAACATCATACAGGAGTCCAAACTTCACCTCACCACCAACACCTTGCATTGTTGTGAAACATTTGTTACAAATTATGAAAGAATATCATCAAAATATTACTAACTATAGTCCACATCTTACATATTGTGTATTTTTCACAAAACCACCCTATTATTCTGTTTTTAATATATTTTTATTACAGAAGTTGTGAACTTACAAAACAATCATGCACATGTGTTGAATTCCAATACAACACCACTTCACTAACATACCACACCATGGTAGAATATTTGTTACAGATTATGAGATAGTATCATCAGACTATTCCCACCAACCATGGTCCATAGAGTACATTTCACACACTTTTCCCATACCACCCCATTATCAACACAGTACATCTTTGGCATAGATGCAAGAATTTTACAGCATTGCTGTTAACCACAGTCCATAGGTTACACCAATTGTATTTTTCCCATGCTTCACCACATTCCTACTACCTGCAGTAGTGACACACATCTGCTCTAGCTCACAGAAGGGGAATCCTCGTTCTTTCTTTTGGATATGGCTCTACAGTTCTCCCAGCACCATTTGTTAGAATAGACTGTTCTGACCCAGCAGGTTGGGCTAAACTGCCTTGTCAAAAATCGATTGACTGTAGATATGAGGGCCTATTTCTGAGTTCTCGATTCAGTTCCCTTGATTAATTTGTCTGTTTTTATGGCAGGACCATGCTGGTTATTTTTTTGCTTTTTTTTTTTTTTTTTTTTTTTTTTTTTACCACTATAGCTAAGTAAAATGCTTTAAAGTCAAGAAGTGAGAGTCCTCCAACTTTGTTCTTTTTCTTTTAAATACATTTTTGACTATTTGGCACCCATTACACTTCCAAATAAATTTTATTATTGGCTTTTATATTTCTGCAAAAATGATGTTGGGATTTTTATTGGTATTGTGTTGAATATGTAAATCAGTTTGGGTAGAATTGGTATCTTAAGGAGATTTAGTCTTCTAGTCCATGAACATGGAATGTCCTTCTATTTATTTAAGTCTTCTTCAGTTTGTTTTAGCATTGTTTTGTAGTTTTCTGAATACAGGTCCTTTATGTCCTCGGTTAAGTTTATTCCTAAATATCTGATTGTTTTAGTTGCTAGTATAAATGGAATGTTTTTCTAATTTCCTCCTCAGATTGCACATCAGTAGGGTATAGAAACGCTATTTATTTTTGCATATTACTCTTGCATGCTACCACTTTGCTGATTAATTTTAGGAGCCTTGTTGTGGATTTTTCAGGATTTTCTAAGTAAAGGATCATATCATCAGTGAATAGGGAATGTTTCACTTCTTTCTTTCCTATTTGGGTGATTTTATTTCTTTATCTAGCCTAATTACTCTAGCTACAACTTTTAGCACAACATTGAATAATAATGGTGAGATTCCGCATCCTTTTCTTATTCTTAAGCTCAGTGGGGAAGCTTTCAGTCTTTCACCATTGAGCACAATGTTAACTGCAAGTTTTTCACATATGCATTTTACCATATAGAGAAAGCTTCCTTCTGTTCCTATCTTTTGGAATGCTTTTAACAAGAAAGAGTGCTGTATTTTGTCAAACGCCTTTTCTGCATCAATCGGGAAGATGAAGTGATTATTCTTCTTGACTTTATCAATGTGGTTTATTAAACTAATTGATTTTCTTGTGTTGAACTACCCTTGCATACCTGGGATAAAACTCACTTGATCGTGGTGTATAATTCTTTTAATGTGTTTTGGATTCAGTTTGCAAGTATTTTGTTGAGGATTTTTACATCTATATTCATTAGAGATCTTGGTCTATAATTTTCTTTTTTTGCAGTATTGTTATCTAGTTTTGGTATTAGGGTAATGTTTGCCTCATAGAATGAGTTTGGTGTTGTTCATTCCTGTTCAATTTTTTGGAAGAACTTGAGCAAGATTGGTATTAGACAATTTTTGTATGATTGTTAGAATTCACTCGTGAAGCCATCTGGTCCTGAGCTTTTCAACTTTGGGAAGTTTTTGATGAATCTATCTCTTCACTTGTAATTGGTTTTATGAGGTTTTCTATTTCTTCTATGGTCAGTGTATGTGGTTCAGTTGTTTCTAGGAATTTGTCCATCTCATGTACATTGTCTAGGTTTCTGCTATACAGTTCATATTATCCCTTTATGATCTTCTTTATTTCTGTGGGGCCAGTGGTAATGTGCCCCCTCTTATTTTTCATTTTATTTATTTTATCTTCTCTCAGTTTTCTTTGTCAGCCTAGCTGATTGTCGATTTTATTGATCTTCTCAAAGAACCAACTTTAGGTTTTGTGGATTATTTCTATTGTTTTTTTTTTTGTTGTTGTTGTTGTTAATTTCAATTATTTCTGCTCTGATCTTTACTATTTCTTTCCTTTGGCTTGATTTGGAATTCATTTGTTTCTTTTTCTAATTTCTCTAGGTGTGTAGTTAGATCTTCAATTTTAACTCTTTCTTCCTTTTTAATGTAAGCATTGAGGGCTATAAATTTCCCTCTCAGCACTGCCTTTGTTGTGTCCCATAGGTTTTGATATGTTGTGTTCTCATTTTCTTTCTTCTCAATATATTTCCTAAATTCTCTCGAAATTTCTTCTTTGACCCACTGACTATTTAAGGATGTGTTGTTAATCTCCATATATTTGTGAATTTCCCTCTTTTCCATTCATTGTTGATTTCCAGCTTCATTCCGTTATGATCAGAGAAAGTGTTTTGTATAATTTTAATCTTTTAAAATTTATTGAAACTTGTCTTTGACCCAATAAATGGTCTATCCTGGAGAAGGATGCATGAGCAATTGAAAAGAATGTATATACTGCTGTTTTGGGGTCTGTTTGGTCTAGTTCATTTATCATATTATTCAAACTGTTTATTTATCCTCTGTCCAGATGTTCTATCTAATACTGAGAATGGTTTATTGAAGTCTCCAACTATTATTGTAGAGACATCTGTATCTCCCTTCAATTTTGCCAGTGTGTGCCTCATGTATCTTGGGTTACTCAGGTTAGGTGCATAAATATTTAGTGTATATCTTCTTGTTGAATTGCTCCTCTTATTAATATATAAAGACCTTCTTCATCCCTTATTACAGTTTTGCCTTTGAAATCGATTTTATCTGATATTAGTATCAATACTCCAGCTCCTTTCTGGTTACTATTTGCATGGAATTGCTTTTCCATTCTTTCACATCCTTAACCTGGTTGTGTCCTTACGTCTGAGGTGGGTCACTTGTAGATAACATAATGGCTTATATTTTTTAAATCCATTTTATCAATCTATGTCTTTTGATTGGGGAGTTCAATCCATTAACAATGTTATTATTGTAAAGGCATTACTTCTTCATCCATTTTGTCCTTCAGGTCTCTGTTGTCATATCGTTCTATTGTCTGTCTTCTTTTCCTTTGGTTTACCCTTCCTAATAATCTTCATTTCTAAACTCTTCTCCAAATCTCTCACCCTTGTTTTTCCTTTCATGCTGCAGCATTCCCTTCAGTATTTCTTGTAATTCTGGTCTTTAGGTAACATACTCTATTAGTTTTTGTTTGTCTGTGAAGACATTGAACTCACCCTCATTTTTGAAGGACAGTTTTGCTAGATTCAGAATTCTTGGCTGGCAGTTTTTCTCTTTCAATGCCTTAAATATATCATACTACTTTCTTCTCACCTCCATGGTTTCTGATGAGAGGTCAGCACTTAATCTAATTGAGTTTCCCTTGTATGTGATGTCTTGCTTTTCTCTTGCTGCTTTCAGAATCCTCTATTTATCTATGATGTTTGTCATTTTGAATAGTAGTTCTCTCAGGGAGGGTATATTAGGATTTATTCTGTTTGGGGTGTGTTGTCTTTCTTGGATATTGATATTTTAGTCTTCCATAAAGGTTGGGGAGTTTTAGGTCATTATTTCCTCAAGTTTTCTTTCTGCCCCTTTTCCATTCTCTTCTCCTTCTGGGGCACTGATAATGTGAATGTTTGTGTGTTTTGCATTGTCATTCAATTCCCTGAGAACTCTTCTCTTTTTTTTCCATTCTCTTCTTCTCTTCTCCTCTCTTCAGTTCAAATATTCTGTCTTCAAAAATCACTAATTCTGTCCTTGAGCAATTCAGGTCTGCTCTTATGTGCCTCTAATGTAATTTTTCTTAGATTTTAAAATATATTTTTATTAAAGTATATCATTCATACATGAACATACATAAATGATAAGCATATAGTAAAAATTGTGAACTTACTAAATAAACATGCATTACATCATACAGGGATCCCATACATCACCCTTCCACCAACCCCTTGAATTGTTGTGAGACATTTGTTACAAACTATGCAAGAGCATCATCAAAATATTAAACCTAAATATAGTTGATATCTTACATTTGTTGTATTTTCCCCAACCCACCCCATTATTATTTAAATATATTTTTATTACAAAGGTTGTGACTTTACAAAACAATCATGCACATGTGTTGAATTCCCATACAACACCCCTTCACCAACACATCACACCGTGGTGGAATATTTGTTACAGATTATGAAATAATATCATCAGACTATTCCCACCAACCATGGTCCTAAGTGTATATTTGGCACACTTTTTCCATACCCCTCCCATTATCAACACAGTACATCTTTGGCATTGATGGAGGAAGAATATTACAGTATTGCTGTTAACCACAGTCCATGAGTCACACCAGTTGTAATTTTTCCATGCTTCTCCACAGTCCTACTAGCCTGCAATGTTGACATACCTCTGCTCTAGCTCACAGAAGGACACTCTTGCATCTGTACCATCAACCACAATTCTCATCCACCTCTGGGTTCACTGTGTTATTCAGCCCCTAGATTATTCTCTATCTTTCTTTAAATTGAAATTTACATCCCTAGACTATCCTTTTCAGCCACAATCTCATTTATAAACCAGCTGCTACTCACTATAATGTGTTACTATCAATTCTACCCATTTCAACACTTTTACAGTCAAGTTAATTAAAACTTCTTCATATATTAAGCATCCGTAGTTCTTCTCAATCCTCCACTTATCTACTCATAACCTATACTCTAGGCTTTAACTCCATGTGTTTGTTCTTTGTTTTTAGTTCATATTAATGAGAATATGCAATATTTGTCATTTTTCTGTCTGACTTACTTCACTTAGCATAATGTCTTCAAGACTCATCCCTGTTATGTGTGTCCCAATTTCATTTCTTCTTACTGCAACATAGTATTCCATCATGTGTATGTACCACATTTTGGTTACCCATTCATTGGTTGATGGACATTTGGGTTGTTTCCATCTTTTGGCAATTCTGAATAATGTCGCTGTGAACATTGGTGTGCAGATGTCTGTTTGTGTCACAGTTTTTAGCCATTCTGGATATATTCCTAGTAGAGGAATTGCTGAATCATATGGCAGTTCTATATTTAGCTTCCTTAGGAACCACCAAACTGTCTTCCACAGAGGCTGCACCATTTTACATTTCCACCAACAGTGAAGGAGTTTTACTATTCCTCCACATCCTCTGCAGCACTTATCATTTTCTTTTTTTAAAAAAATAATGGCTGCATGCACGGAATACCTTTTTTCAACCTTTTATTTTCAATCTATTAACATCCTTGTGTCTAACATGAGTCTCTTGCAGATAGCATATAGATGGCTCATATTTTTTTATCCATTCTGCCAGCCTGTGTCTTTTCATTAGGTAGTTTAATCAATGTTATTAATGTCTGAACGCCTCTAAGTCAGAATCCCGCCCAGGCGGAACGATATGGCAGCGCCGCGGTGCCTCGGTTGGCCTCGGATAGCCGGTCCCCCTCCGTCCCCGCCGGCGGGCCATCGCGCGGGCGGTGTCCCCCGCCGCGCGTCTGGACCGGGTCCGGTGCGGAGAGCCCGTCGTCCCGGGAAACGGGGCGCGGCCGGAAAGGGGGCCGCCCCCTCGCCCGTCACGCACCGCACATTCGTGGGGAACCTGGTGCTAAACCACTCGTAGAGGACCTGCTTCTGGGTCGGGGTTTCGTACGTAGCAGAGCAGCTCCCTCGCTGCGATCTATTGAAAGTCAGCCCTCGACACAAGGGTTTATAAACAAAAAAAAAAAAAAAAAAAAAAAAGAAAAAAAATGTTATTAATGTAAAGGCAGTTTTTACTCTATCCATTTTGACATTTGGGTGTTATCTGTCATATTTTATTTTCACCACTTTTTTTACACTTTTAGATACTGTTATTGATACCATCTTCATTTCTAGACTCTCTTCCATACCCCTCTCTCCTGTCTTTTCTCTTCAGGCTGTATCACTTCCTTTAGTATTTCCTGAAAAGCTGGTCTCTCTTTTTTTTAGTAAACTATCTCAGTTTCTGTTTATCTGTGAATATTCCAAAATCATCCTTATTTATTTATTTATTTATTTGTTTACTTATTTATTTATTTTAAAAGATACTTAGATAACATAAATGTTACAGAAAAAATATAGGGATTCCCAAGTCATCCTCATTTTTGAAAGACAATCTTGTGGGATATAAGATTCTTCGTTGGCAGTTTTTATCTTGCAGTACCTTAAATATATCATATCAGTGCCTTCTTGCCTCCATGGTTTCTGATGAGAAATTGGCCCTAATTTTATTGGGTTTCCCTTATATGTTATGCATCACTTTTCTCTTGCTGATCTCAAAATTCTCTTTGTTTCTGCATTTGACATTTTGATTAGTATGTGTGTGGGTGTTAGTCTATTCAGTTTATTCAGATGGGAATACATTGTGCTTCTTGGACATGGCTATCTATGTCCTCAAATAAGGTTTGGAAATTTTCTACCATTATTTCTTCAAATATTCCTTCTGCTCCTTTTCTCTTCTCTTCTTCTTCTAGGACACCCATGACATGTATGTTTGCACTTCTTTTGCTGCCATTTAGTTCCCTGAGACCCTGTTCAATTTTTAATATATTTTTCTTCATCCCTTCTTTTGTATGTTTGCTTTTGGAGGCCATGTCTTCAAGTTCACTGATCCTTTCTTCTGCTTCCTCAAATCTGCTGTTATATTTCTACAGTGTATTTTCAATTTCATTTACTGCATCTTCCATGCCACAAGATCTGCTATTTTTCTATGTATGCTTTCAAATTCTTCTTTGTGCTCATCTTTGTGCTCATTAAATTTATTAAGGAGATTTGTTTGAACATCTATATTAGTTGTCTCAACTCCTTTATGTCATCTGGAGGCTCATCTTGTTCCTTTAACTGGGCCATATCTTCCTGTTTCTTGGTATGGATTGTAATTTTTGGTTGGTTTTTTGGCATCTGGCTTCCTAGGTGTATTTAATATGTGTGCAGTTTCTCTCTATAGTTTAGGATTTTCTTGCCTCTTCTCCATTGCTGGTTTTTTAGTATGAGCTGAGGATATAGTTGGTGTTGTAAGCTGTGGAGGCTGAAGTGGCCCACATTGCCCCATGAATTGATGAAGCTTTTGCAACTTTTCCTCTGCCAGGGGTAGGGACAGAGCTGTAGCAATTTGTAACAACCCAAGTTGCACCAGGCAAGACTGTCTGCAGTTGCCTGGAGAGACTGATGAAGCTTTACACCACTTCCTCCCCTACCTGGGCCAGGGATGGGGCTCCATGCATAGGAAGCAATTTATGCTGTGTGGGTTCAAAATGACTGCAATTGACCAGGTAGACTGATATAACACTGCCCCCAATACTGCCAAGGGTGGGGATGGACCCTCTGGAGTGCCAAATAATCTAATTTGTGTGGGCCAAATATGCCTGCAATTGCCCTGAGAGACTGAGGAAGTTCTGTCCCTTTTGCCCTTTAGGGGATGGGAATGGAGCTACCGAGGCTCAATGGTTCACTCTGTACAGGCCTAAAGTGCCTATTGTTGCCTGGAGAGGCTGAGGAAACACCAGCCCTCTCCTATGCTATTTGGTGATAGGGGTGGATCCACAGACATCCAACAGTTCAGTCCCTTTAGGCCAGGAGTACCTGCCATTGCCTGGAGTGGCTGAGGAAACACCAGTCCCCTCCTATCCTATTAGGGGTTGGGGGTGGATACAAAGGCACCTAACAGTTCAGTCCCTGTAGGCTGAAAGTACCTGCTGTTGCCTGGAGAGTCTGTGGAGATACCAGAACCCTCCTATTCTATTAGGTGATGAGGGTGGATCCACAGACATCTAACAGTTCAGTTCATGCAGGCTGAAAGTGCTTGCCATTGCCCAGAGAGGCTGAGGAAACACAAGCCCCTTCCTATCCTATTGGGTGTTGGGGGTGGATCCACAGGTGCCCAACAGTTCTGTCAGTGTAGGCTAAAAGTGCCTGCCATTGCCTGGAAAGGCTGTGGAAACACCAGACCCTCCTTTTCTATTGAGGGGTGGGGGTGGATCCATAGGTACCCACCTGTCCAGGTTGTGTAGGCCAAAAGTGCCTGCCATTGCCCAAAAGGCTGAGGAAATCCAGATCCCCTCCTATCCTACTTGTGGGTGAGGATGTAGCTACAGGTGTCTGGCTATTCAGTCTATGTGGGCCAAAAGCACCTGCAGCTACCCAGAGATGCTGGGGAAACACAGGCCCTCTCTTGTCCTATTGGGACTGGGGGTGGAATCATGGATGCCCGACAGTCGAGTTCTTGCAAGCCCAAAAGCACCTGCCATTGCCCTGAGAGGCTGAGGAAACACCAGACCCCTCCTGCCCTATGGAGTGGGGAGAAGGTGGAGATGGAATTGAAGGCACTCAACGAACCAGTTTGTGTGGGCTGAAAATGCCTGCAGTTGCCCAGAGAGGCTGAGGAAACATAGCTCCTCTCCTATCCTATTGGTGTGTGGGTATGGAGCCCCTGGTGCCAGACTATTCAGTCTGTGCCAGCCGAAACCAACTGCAGTTACTCAGAGGCTGGTGCAGGTCTCCCCAACTTCCTCCCTGCCATAGCCTGGGCTGGAGCCTAGGCTAGGGATGCAATCCGATCTTGGTGGAAAGAAGCCAGTCCTGAACTTCACTGTGATTTTCAGCCAGCCCTGCTTCCCATCATGCTGAGGGCAGAGTTAAAATGGAAGTTACTGGCCTCTTTCCAACTTGGACAGGTTCAAATTTTAGCTGTTCTTAGGATTATAGCTTAGCGAGTCGAGTTTACTAATCAGAAGCTGAAGTCAGTGGCCAACTGTCTCTTCCTCTCCCATTAATGGGAATTGGAGCTTTCAACTCCAGCTATGGAATAGCTTATGTGGTTGCTTGCACTGCCAGTGGATAATGGGCACTGGCCTCCATGTTGTGGCCTGCAGTTTCCTGGAGAGGCTGGTGAAGGTTCCACCAGCTTCCTCCTGGCCAGAGGTCGGGTTCGGGTTTAGGCTAGAGCTGCACTCCGATCTGGGTGGAAAGAAGCCAGTTCTTACCTGCACTGTGATTTTCAGTCAGCCCTGCTTCCCCTCATACTGGAGGCAGAGTTAAAATGATAGCTACTGCCCTCTTTCTGACTTGGACAAGTTTAAACTTTAGCTGTTCTTAGGAATATACTTTAGCCAGTTGTATTTATTAATCAGTAGCTGAGGTCGGTGCCCAACTGTCTCTTTCTCCCCCATTTTTGGAAAATGAATCTTCCAACTCCAGCCATGGAATAGCTCCTGAGGCAGCTTACACCATGGGC
Organism: Tolypeutes matacus; assembly: GCA_026826555.1. NCBI lineage: Eukaryota > Metazoa > Chordata > Mammalia > Cingulata > Chlamyphoridae > Tolypeutes > Tolypeutes matacus. Next base: position 3,650,256 of record JAKSZT010054170.1, on the reverse strand, counting down.
ACTGGCCTCTGCAGTGTGGAGTGCTGTGCTCACAAATCTTATCTGCAGATGGGCATTTTCCTTCTTCTACACTTTCAAGGATATTGCAGGATGTTCTTTAGGTCCCCTGGTGCCCCAAGAGAGGTGCTTTAGATAGCTCTGGATGATTACTAACTGCCATGTAGGACGAGCTGACACTTGGAGCTCCTCACTCTGCTGCCATCTTGCTCACCTTTCCTGCCTCTAATGTATATTTAAAAATTTTTTTTAAATTTATTTATTTTAAAGAAACTTTAGATTACATAAATGTTACATAAAAATATAAGGGATTCCCATATGCCCCACTCCCTCCCTCTCCCACACTTTCCCACATTAACACCATCCTTCATTAGTGTGGTATATTTGCTAAAATCGATGAACACATATTGAAGAATTGCCACTAACCCTGGATTATAGGTTACATAATAGTTTACACTCTGTCCCATGCAATTTTGTAAGTTATGACAAAATATATAATGACCTGTATCTGTCATTGCAATGTCATTCAGGACAAATCCAATGACCCAAAAATGCCAAGATATCACACCTATTTTTCCCTCTCCCTCCCCTCAGAACTTCCAGTGGCCACTGCTTCCACATCAATGATACAAGTTCTTCCATTGCTATAATAACCATAAGTCTATAGTAAAATAATAGTAAGTATACTTTAGTCCATTGTTCATTCCCAAATCCTGAGGATTTGGGGGTGGTGATGACCATTCTGCCTCTAATTGAGAGGGGGCTTAGATCCCATGGGTCAGATGGATGGAGCTCTCTTGCTTGCAGTTGCAGACACTCTCTGTTCCTTGGGATGGGTGTTGACCATCATCATCACCCTGTTAGTTATCCTGGGTAAGTCCAATGAACTGGAGAGTAGGTGTTGCAACTCTGCTGAGATTTAGGGCCCAGCTGGCACATGGATGGACCAAAGATTTAAGTCTCTTAGAGGTACACCTATCAACTCTAGTACTAACTATAGATTCAAATAGAAGGGGCAGAAGAGACATGTGTAGGGAAACCACAAGTGAGTCCAACTCTGTCACACTGGGGAGCATAAGTTCCAAGGTAAGGCCCACTGTCAGGGCACCAAACTCCTGAGCTGTCTGCCCTGCCTACAATGTCTGGATGTCTCTAGAGCCCTCAGGAGCCCTGCTATTTGAGGCAATATTACTGTGACAGTCAATGAGATCCTGCTGAGATGTGCATAAGTGTAATCTCTGGAATGGACTCCTGACTCACATTGAAATCTCTTAGCCATAACAATTCATTTGTATTTGCCATCTCCCCCTTATGGACAAGTTCTTTTTCCAGGTGCACTGCTAGTTGGTGCTTGGTAGATATCTCTTGGTGCCCAGGAGGCTCATTCCTGGGAGTCATGTCCCACACCAGGGGAAAGGTATTGTGTTTATATGGTGAGTTTGGCTTAGAGAGTGGCCACATTTGAGCAACAAGGAGGCCCTCTTAGGCAACCTATAATACTAGGCTAAGTTTCAATTTCAAAAGAAAGTTTCATAAGTACAAACATTAATATCAAGGGCTTGACACAATGATACATCCTCCCTCACTAGGCACTGCCCCTGTACTTGGGGGATTCTTGCTGTCCCATTATACAATGTCCCATTATAGAATTCCCATCCCCAGGATGGGAATTCGCTATTCTTTCAATTATTGTGTGGATCTCCACTCACCATGGCAATGCCCCATGAACACTTGAACACATTCATATGCCTTAGAGGCTTGCCACAGATGGTCCCCTCCCATGCATCCCCCCATCACCATCACCCTGCACCAATATTCCTCCCCTGCCAAAGTTGTGACCTGTCTGTGAAACAAAACCTCCCCAAAATGAAGCCAAGAAAGTAACCAAATAAAAATAATAAGAAAAGGAAAAATAATGATAGTTTTAAAAATAACATATAAGATACAAAAAATTAAAAAAATAAAAAATTTTGAATAATAAAAAATCTTTTAAAGACAATGTCTTTTATCAATGTAAGATCTGTTGTCTTGTATATACAGTGAGATTTTCTTCTGTATATGCCCCCAGTGTCTTCTTTTTTTCCATTTTATCTTCAAAGAAGCTTTAGGTTACAGAAAAGTCATGTAGAGAATATAGGGGGTTCCCATATACCCAATGCCCTCCCCCTTTTCCCCTCTACACTATTAATAACACTTTACACATGGATGGTACATTTGTTATAACTGATGTACAAATATTGGAGGATTGCTACTGACCATGGTCAATGGTTTATATATGATTTACATTTTGGACCATACACTTTTATAAATTTTGATGAAATTTAACATGGCCTATATCCATTATTGCAAGGTCATGCAGAACAATTTTAACAACCTAAAAATACCCTATGTTCCATCTATTCTATTCTTGCCTCCCCATCCCCTCGGTACCTATGGTACCCACAAAGTTTCACTTTTTGAAGAATAAGATTCATAGTTACTTGCAATAATATTGAGGGCTTAACATATTGGTCTGTTTTATTTTATTAGGCACTGCTTATGTTCTCAGGAGACTCTTGCCCCTCTATTTGAGAACAAACATGACTCCCCAGGATGGGAGTTTAATATTTTCTTGTTTGTTGTGTGGGTCTTCACCCACTGATATAACACACTATGACAAGATGAACACTTACATATTCCATAGAAGCCTGCCCCAGGTGCATGCTGTCCTTTATGCACCCCCACATTCAACACCCTACACCAGTAATCCTCCCCTGCCATATTTGCCAAAGAACATTCCCAACATTGTGGTTTTAACCACAGACCTGCAAATCCTCAGAGTTCACCTGCTCCTTTCTCTGACCCTCCCCTCTTCTCAGGCTGTAGTACTCCCTTTCATATTTCCTGCAAAGTTTGTCTCTTGGCTACAAATTCTCTCAGTTTCTGTTTATCTGTGAACATTCTAAACTTGCTCTACTTTTTAAAGACAATCTTGTTGAATATAAGATTCTCTTGTGGTATCTTAAATATATCATACCACTGCCTTCTTTCCTCCTTGGTTTTTCACGTGAAATCAGTACTTAATCTTATTGGGCACCCCTTGTATGTAATGAATCACTTTTTTCTTGGTGCTTTCAGAATTCTCTGTTTATCTTTGGCATTTGATACCCTATTTAGTATGTGTCTCAGAGTAGATCTATTCAGATTTATTCATATTGGGGTACATTGTGTTTCTTGGACACAGATATCTATGTCCTTCAATAGAGTTGGGAAATTCTCTACCATTATGTCCTCAAATATTTCTTTTACTGCCTTTCCCTTCTTTTTTCCTTCTGTGACACCCATGACACATACATTTGCACATATTTTGCCATCATTTATTTCCCTGAGACTCTTTCATTTTTTTCCATTTTTTTCTTTATCTGTTCTTTTGCGTGTTTGCTTTCAGAGGTTCTGTCTTCAAGCTCATTGACTTTTTCTTCTGTCTCCTCAAATCTGCTATTTTATGCCTCCAGTGTATTTTTAATTTCATTTATTGTGCTTTTCATTCCCATAAGATCTGCTATTTTTCTATGTATGCTTTCAAATTCGTTATGTGTCTTCTTAATATCCTTAAACCCTTTAGCCTCTCATTGAATTTTAAAGGATATTTGTTTGAACACCTGCAATTAGTTTTCTCAACTCCTTAATGTCATCTGGGGTTTAATTTATTCGTTTGACTCGGTCATATCTTCCTGTTTCTTGGTATATCTTATTATTATTATTATTATTATTATTATTATTGTTTGGTGTGTCATCCTCTGATTTACTTGATGTATTTATTTTGGGCTCAGTTTCTTTCTTTATTCTAGGGCTCTCTATTTGACTGGCTTTGTGCTACAATGCCTCTTTGATACTTGGTTCAACCTCTTTTGGAATTTTATATTTTCTCATGTTTAGCCAATCTGAATTTTTCCAACTCTTTTTCATGTGTTTCTTGCCCTTTCTCCCTTGCTCATATTAGTGTAGAAGCTGAAGATTTTCTTGGTACTGTAAGCCATGGAGGCTGATGCTTCCTGTGTTGCCCTAGGAACCTATGAAAGTTCTCCCCCCTTTATACCCTGCCAGGGGTATTAATGAAATTGCAGATGTGTGCAGTATTCTAAGCTGTGCATGCCAAGACCATATGTAATTGCCCAGAGGGCCTGATGAAATGTTATGCCCCTCCTCCCCTGGCTAGAATGGGAATGGAGCTGAAGGTTTGGACAGTAAACTAAGTCTTGTGGATCAAAAGTATGGCTAGTAGCAATGCCTCAATATTTGTTCATCAATTGTAACAAATGTAGCATCCAAAAATAAAATGTTATTAATAGGGGAAATGGGAAAAGGGGAAGATATTGGGTATAGGGGAATCCTGTATAATTTGTATGTGACTTTTCTGTAACCTACAGCTTCTTTGAAAATAAAATGAAAAAAAAAAAAAGTGACTGCAGTTGCTTAGATACACTGACAAAGCCCCGACCTCCCTCCTCCCCTGCCATGGGTGGGAATGGAGCCACAGGTGTGCAAAACAATCTTGTCTGTGTGGGCCAAAAGCAGCTGCAGTTGCCCAGTGAGGCTAAGGGAGCACTATCCCTCCTCCTGCCCTATCAAGTGTGGGAATGTAGCCACATCAGTGCCCAAAAATCTAGTCCATGTCAGGCAAGTGAGTTGCCTGGAGAGGCTGGTGCAGGTTCCCCCCAGCTTCCTCCCTGCTGGAGGTAGTGCTGGAGCCCAGGCTAGGGAAGCAATCTGACTGTGTGTAAAGAAGCCAATCCTTACCATCACTGTGGTTTTCAATCAGCCCTGATTCCTCTCATGTCATGGGCAAAGTTAAAATGGAGGCTACTGACCTGTTTCTGCCTTGGAGAGGTTCAAACTTTAGCTGTACTTAGGGTTAGACTTTAGCCAGCTGTGACCGTTGGGGAATTTGATGCAATTATGAATTCCAAAAATCTAATTGGATCATGCTTGTAAACTGATCTGTTAATCTGGGTATGATTAGGTTAGGGTTAAGGTGTTGAGCTCCACCCCTTGGTGGGTGGGGAATCGAATATAAAAGGCAAGGCAAAGGATAGTAGAAGCAGTCTTTTGAGAAGCAGTCTTTTGAAAAGCAGTTTTGATGTTGGAAAGAAGGCCCCAGGAGAAGAGAAGCAAGCTGTTCGCCTGATCGTCTACAGCTGACCTTGTGGAGGAAACAGGAGCTAAGCCTGGAGAGAAACGTAGCCCCGGGAAGAGAGGAATCCCAGAAGCCTGAGCCCTGGCAAACGCCAGCAACTGTCTTGCTCTAACACGTGGCAATGGACTGTGGTGAGAGAAGAAACTTAACGCTTTATGGCTTGGTATCTGTAGACTTCTACCCCAAATAAATACCCTTTATAAAGACCAACCCATTTTTGGTATTTCACATTAGCACCCCTTTGGCTGACTAATACACCAGCCAAATTTACTAATCAGTAGTCAAAGTCAGTGCCCGACTGTCTCTTCTTCCCCGATTTTTGAGGAATAGAGCTTCCAACTCCAGCCAAGGAATAGTTCCTGAGGTGTCTTGCTGCACCAGAGGGGGTTGGGCACTGGCCTCCGTGGTGTGGAGTACTCTACTTATGAATCTTCACTACAGATGGGTAGTCCCCTCTTCCATTTTTCCAAGGATGTTGCAGGATGCTCTTCTGGTCTCCTGGGCCTCCCAAAAAGGTGATTTAGATAGCTCTGTCTGATTACTAACTGCACTGTAGGCCATTTTTGAAAGAGAGTCTTGCTGGATACAAAATTCTTGGCTAGCAGTCATTTTATTTGCCTTCATCACTTGAATTATTTCAACCCACTGCCTTCCTTCCTTCGTGGTTTCTGATGTGAAATTGGCACTCAATCTAATTGGGGCTCCCTTGTATATAACACATTGCTTTTCTCTTGCAGCTTTCAGAACTCTCTCCTTGTCCTTTGCATTTACTAGTGTAATCAATATATGATGAAGTGCATTTTTCTTCATGTTTATCCTGTTTGGTGTTTTCTGAACTTATTGGATGTGCATAGTCATGTCTTTTACTAAGTTTGGGATGTTCTTTGTCATTATTAGTTTGACTATTCCTCCTGCCCCTTTCTCCTTTTCTTCTCTTTCTGGCTCCCATAATATGAATATTGATGTGCTCAGTGGTATCCCATAGGTGTCTTAGGCTATTTTTGCTTAATATTTCTTTTTTCTTTCTTCTCCTCAGCCTGATTCATTTTAAATGTCTTGTATTCAGATTCAGGAATTCTTTATTCTGCTGGCTCCATTCTGCTCTTGAAAACCTCCTGGGCATTTTTCATTTTAGTTATTGTGGTCTTGAATTACAGTACTTCTGTTTGGTTCCTTTTTAAAATTTTCTGTCACTTTACTTAGACTCATATTGCTCATTCATTGTTTTCCTGATACCTTTTCATTCTTTCTCTTTATTTTCCATCTCTTTGAGCATTTTTAAGATCATTTTTAAAAGGCTTTGTTCAATATGTCCACATTCTCATCTTCTTTGCTAGTGTTTTTGGTATTTTTATCATCTTCCTTAGGATGACCATCATTCCTGTTGGTTTGTTTGTCATGTACTCTTTTGTTGAACATTGTACATTTTGATATTTTAAAATGTGAACTCTGGGATTTATTCCTTGAGATGTCTGTTTCTTGGTTTTGTATCCAGCTGGTGAAAAGACAGTGAGTTTCTTGAGGTTTAGCCCTTCTATCAGGAAGGTCTGCACAAGGTAAATACTGTGTGCAGGGTTTTCCCTGTGTTTCTGGACCTCTGTCTTGTCTTGGGCTTTTGCTTGTTAGTTGTTTTGCAGTTCCCCTGTTTACAGGAATTTGGTTGTCCCCTCTGTTTCCCAGGAGACATATCTCCCACTTCTGGGTGTTTGAAGCTGGCTGGCCTTTGTCTAGATTGTCTGCTTTTGTTTTTGTTTGCTAGGTTACTGAAATGTAATATACCAGAAATGGGTTGCCTTTTACATTGGGGAGTTATTAACGTATAAGCTTACATTTCTGAGGCCATGAAAGGGTCCAAATCAAGGCATCATCAGACACTGCTTTCTTCCCGAAGGCATTTTTGCTGGTTGTCCTATATTCCTCTGTCATATGGCAAGGCACATATCAGCATTTGCTGGTCACTCCCTTGTCCTCCGGGTCTCATTGCTTTCAGCTTCCTGTTTCCATGGCTTTCTCTCTCTATCCATCCCATTTATAAAGACTCCAGTAAGAGGATTAAGACCTACCCTAGGCCATGCCCCAACTGAAGTAACCTAATTAAAAGATTCTACCTATAATAGATTTATACCCACAGGAATGGAGTCACCCTGACGATGTGAATTTTCTGGGATGCATAAAAGCCTCAAACTACCACACCTCTATAGTTTTTGTTTTTTTTTTTTTTACACTCCTTTCATTGTCTCAAGCTGCTTTTTCCTAAAGCACAAATTCTTGGAGGAGGGGCACCCCAGAGAGGATTTTCCCAAGTCAGTCTTTCCTAGCCTAAATCACACCAGGGACCCACTGAAGGGGGCACAGTCCATCTCCAAAGATTCCTGGGTAGGTGGTCAGGAAGTAGGCCAAGAGCTTCTCTGATGGTTCCCCAAAGCTGAGCTTTCCTGGCCTGCCCAGCACATGCAACCCTTCAGCTAATTGTCCCCTGCAATCCTGAGGAAGTGCTGCATCTTTATATCTCCACCACCTCTGCCCCTGTCTGAGGAGTGTTTAACAATGGCTGCTGCTGCCTTTGTCCAGGGTGGGGATGAAACCATGGCTGCTGCTGCCTTTGTCTGGGGTAGGCTAAAAAAATGGTTGCCCTCAGTACCAGACCCCCAGTGATCTGAAGTCATTGATCAAAAGCCATCATCAGTGATCACATGTACCCCTCCTGTTCTTGGGGAAAATAATTTTTATGCCCCTTTCTGTCACCAGTGAGCTATCAAGAGACTGGATCCCAAGGCTGCCTGCCATAAGAATGGGAAATGAACATTGGTAGCCACCAAGCAGAGAGAGATATTTACTGTCCTTTACCATAATTCATCAGCCTCTTTCTTCTACTCTTCCCTCAATGTTGTACAGTGTTCTTCTGGCCTCTGGAGTTTCAAAGTAGTTGTTTCAGACATTTCCTGCCTATTTAATAGTTGTTTTGGCAGAAGGACTGAATCCTGGTGCTCCCTACTCCCCCATCTTTCCTGGAAGTAGTCTCCTGATGATGCCATTTTATTAAACCATGCAACACACAGAAGACTTGGTTACTTCTTGAAGAAGATGCTTTCTGAAGATTTTTAGGAGCAGACTGAAGGTTGTTGCCTTCATTTGTATTTTTATTTCTAATGTTTATGCATATACTTACTGTTTCACATAATCAATTGGGAAAGTTTGTCCTTAAACCTTGGACCTAAAATGTAGCAAGGGAGCAGTGTAATTTGCCTTCAAGAAAAAAATCATAGAGAAATCATCTGTGAATTTCTGTCCAAATCTCAGTTTTCATCACATGCAAACCAATTGAGCATCTACCCTTGAGTGGAATGACAGGACTCATGTAAGAAATTCTTGCATTCTTGTTTGGTTCCTTTACCAGCAATTTTTATTGTGAGCACACTGTGGCAGTTTGATATTGTTTATGAATTCTAAAAATAGATATTGGATTATGTTTGTAAACTGGTCTATACTTGGGTGTGATTAAATTATGATTAGGGCTTTGATTGGGCCACATCAGTAGGATGTTGAGTCCCTGCCCAGATAAAACTAGTTGGCAGAGCAGAGGAGTTAGTTGGAGTTTTGATGCTGGAGTTTTGATGTGAGCCTGGGGAAGTAAAGACACAGAGAAGGAGGACACAAGGGAGTTTTGAGCTGGATCCCAGGAAGTAAGCACACAGAGGAGCAGAGCAGCTGAGACTTGAGAGAATTGAGTCCCAGGGAGAGAGACAGAGCCAGACACCTCATAGTCTACAGCTGAGCCCAGAGAGAAACAAGCCTTGGGAAGAGAGGAATCCAGGAAAACTGAACTCTTGGCAGACATCAACAGCCATCTTGCTCCAACACATGGCAACAGACTTTGGTGAGGGAAGTAACTTATGCTTTATGGCCTGGTAACTGTAAGCTTCTACCCCCAATAAACACCCTTTATAAAAGCCAACAGATTTCTGGAATTTTGCATCAGCACCCCTTTGGCTGACTAATACACACACATACATTTATACTTCAAATGACTGATAGAATTTTAACACATAAAGCACACAAGGAGATTTTTACTCTAGCTTTTTGTCAGCATGATGACTTATATTTGAAATTGAATGACCTGCTGTCTGTATTACAGACATTGTTATGTTGATTGGATGACTCATAGTTTCCAGGGATGCCAGTCAGGTGATGTTGAAGCCCTCTTTTGTCTCTTCAGTCCTCCAAAGATAGAGAAGAAGTCAAAGGGAAGGGGCATCCCTAGGTCTTCCTATATTCTAGGCACTGTTCTTATCACTGAAGATAAAGTGGTGAACAAAATAGACAGACTCCATATCCTTGTGGAGCTTACATTCTAGTGGGGGCAACAGTCACTAAACAAACTGTATTTAAATGTATCGTATTGTGTCAGGCAGCAATGAATGCTATGGAGAAAAATAAAATAGGGTAAGGGTTGGAAGCTAATGTGTGTGCTGTTTCAGATAGGGTATTTGAATGAATAGAATGTTTGTTGAATGAATAAAGGACATGTCACTAAATCTTCTTATCTATCACCATCTTGCCTTTTAAAGAGCTTTTATCCATTATCATACCCCTGCCCAGCTCAGGCTGTATCCTCTATCTCTAACTTGGAATGCAACAATAGTATCCTATCTGGAATTTTTCCCCTCCGGCCTGGCTTCCTCCAGACCACCCTTTATACTACCTGTCAGGGGGATTTAATACCCAAATATGGCTGGGTCCCTTTCCTGCTTAGAATTCTTCTATGGCTCCTCATTGCCTACAAAATTAAAGCCAAGCTTCTGGACTTGTAATTCAAAGCTTGTCATAACCTGGTCCCTGTCAACCTCTCCAGCAGCATCTCTCACCTCTCCCTGACTTCTGCCCTAAACTAAGCAGCACTTAACTCCCTGCAGCCTTGGTCTTTAACAAAATCCTTAATCTGATCACTTCTCACAACATTCCCCACTATTACCCTGGTCAAGGCCCCATCATCTCTCACCTGGATTATTGGTGAGAGGATCCCATCCATCTTTTTTCTTCTTCTCAAAATCTTCCCATGACTTCCATCTCACTTAACCTGAAATCCCAAATCCTCACCACAGACCACAAACTCCTGCATGATTTGGTCCCTGTTACCTCTTTTACTTCACCTTCTATACTCTCCTTGCTTCAGCATCCTGGCTTCCTCACTATTCCTTAAACAGGTCAGGCCCTCACCCACTCCTGCCTCAGGGCCTTTGCTCTAGCTGCTCAAAAAGCCCTTCCTTGAGATAACTTCTCTGAGCACTGATCTGTAATAGCTATGCCATTCCATCACTTCTTATTGCTTTATTCTGTTTTATTTATCTTTTTTGTTGTACTTACCATGACCCTGATGTTATATTCTGGATTTATTTCTTGACTTGTTTATTGTCTATTTCTCTCACTAGAATGTTGGCTCCAGGAGGACAGGGACTGTATCTGGTATCTGTCTTGTTTAGTTTTGTATCCCCCTAAAAGTGTCAGACTGTATAAATATATATACACAAAAACATATATACTATATGCTATATATATACACCCAATAACTACTGTTGAATAAATTAATGTTATGCTACTGGTTCCCAAATACTGATCTGTGGTCTCCAGTGAGAGTGTGACAAAGTTTTAGTCAGTCTGCATTAAAATGAAAGAAAAAAGGGCATTGTAGTGAACTTTCAATAAACAAAATATATTTGATTTAAAGATCTGTCCTTTAGCTTATTTAGTTGCTGATTTGAACAAAAATCATAAAAAATTATGAGACAATTGGAGACATTTAAACACTGAATATTTGATTATATTAAGAAATTATTGTTTTTTTAGATATTCTATATTATTGTGGGTTGTTTTTTTTTTTTTAAATAAAGAGTCCTTTTCTTTTAAAGATATGAATTAAAATACTTACTGGTAACGTTAAGCTTGGGATTTGCTTCAAAATAATCTGGGTGGGAAGTGGGTTTGTGGTATAGATGTAGTAAGATTGGCCATGAATTGATATTAAAATTGGGTGATGGGTGGGCCCCACTACCCAGGTGACTCTGATGCACTGCCCTAGGAGTCCTGGTGTATATACTGAAGTGGCACTGCTGAGTCCATAGGCTGTGTGCACTTTTAAATTTTAATAGACACTGCCACATTAGCCTTCCAAAAAAGACACAAACATCCACTTATTTACTAAGGTCTCACTTTGATAGGATCACTGAGCCCTCCAGAATCTCTCTCCCCTCGCAGCTCCCCTAGTCCTTCGACTTGCCCC
>JAKSZT010054170.1:3606295-3638406 GCA_026826555.1 Tolypeutes matacus | reverse complement strand
CTGGGATTCCCATGTTGCCCACCTCCCACACCTCCCACCACATCCCACACAAACATCTCCCACAAGTGTGGCCCACCACCCTCAATGGACTTACACATCCGGTTTATTTTTGTATATGTCTCCGTCTCTCCACTGACCTCCCAGAGAACAAAGATCGGACCGTGGGCGATTCGCTCGCACCTAGCCACACAAAAAAGGCACATAATTAAGACGGTTGACTGACTGAAGGAAAAATCTCCCCTCCCCGAGAAAAACCTCAGAGATGTTCATGTTTTACATAATGTTTATGCTTTTTTTTTTCCGTAGAGAAGAAAATCTAAATGTCCGCCAGCAGACCCTAAGCCCAAGGAGATTTTATGTTGTTGCAATAGGAGTGTACACATAATCCTGTATCCTTAGTTACAGCATAATAATTTTTTCCCGTTGCTATAGATTCTCCACAGCCGTCAGCCCTCAGTAATGATTGTAGAATGTTCTGACAGCTGTGCCACGATTCACTTAATCCTTACCCTCTTGTTGGATATCAAAGACACCTCAAAGTGTTTGACCATCAAAAAATAGTACTTCAAGGAATACTTTTGTGCTTAGAGCTTTTCCTACTTGGGGGTTGGAGTAGGTGAGTATTGGTTTAGGAGAATTACTGGGAAAATGGCATGAACAATTTTTAGGCTTTTGTTGACTTGCTTTCCTCAAAGAGATTTTACCCATTAACACTGGAAGCCAACTATCAAATCAACCCTGGTGATCTCCAGGTCTTGTCTGTCTCCATGCTGGTTTTAATTTATCTGTCCTGCAACAGTGCTTGTTTATTATTAGTTCTGACCTTTGGGTCAAGGCAAACACACACCAAAGTTTCAGGGACAAATTTAGCAACTGCAACAGCTGACATTGTGAGTGGGTACAGTTCAGGTTTCAAGCTTAGGCAACTGGATTGGGTGACTTTCTTCACTGGGACAGGGAACCTGAGAAGAGGAACAGATTTGGGAGGGGGCATGTGAGAGCAAATTTAAATATGTTGAGATTGAGGTGCCATTGGGACAACCAGCTGGAGGTATCCAGGAGATAGGCATACATATGGATAAACAACAGTCCTTGCCCTTCTCTCAACTCCCAGAGCTTCCTATTTGTAGATCTTTCATGGCTCAGGTTGCTGTTTACCTTGCACTACCCTGGGTACTTCTTGAGGCCAGGATAGGGGTCTGATTAATTTATGTCTTGCGGCAGACAGAATGAAAAACCCGAGCGGCACTTGGGGGGGGGGGCGCTGATGAACAAAGTTTTATTACACACAGGCCCAGAGGAGAGTCAAGTCTCCAAAAAAATCTCAGCCCCATGTCTTGATTTTCATAAGCGGAACTCTAAGCGGGCAAATTTCTAAGCAAGCCGGCAGGCAGGGTTACAAAAGCAAAAGGAGAGGTTAGCTTATCTTCCTAAAGCAGAGGGCTATTAGGGAGGAAAAGAGTCATTATCTGTTTAGAGTTGTAAATTCCAGTTGAAAGGGGCATCTCCATGTGGATTCCATAGAGAAAAGGGAGGAGGGGAGTTTATTTTCCTAAAGCTGTGGGTTTCTGCTGAGGGGGGTTAGGGTCCCAGCACTTCCCTTATCATTCCCCCCTTTTGATGCCCTTAAAATTCTTTATGGTGCATCATCTGCTAGCATGGGGATTTTTCTATAGTCCCCAAGGGCTGATATTTAACATGAGGCATTACTTCGTGTTTTAAGGCATTTAAGTGGGAAGTGATGTATTGTTAGGTACTGTAGAACGCATGGCCCAAAAGTTAAGAAGAAGACTGAGGCTATTACTGGCATAAATGGCAAAATCCAGGAAAGGAGATACTGGAAGTAGTTCCCGTTGGCAGATGCCTGGTATACATGGTTTAAGTGGTCTTTGGCTCATTCTTTTAGTAGGGCCACCTTGTCCCTAACTATTCCTGAGGAGTTTGCATAGAAACAACATTCCTCCTCCAGGGCCTGGCAGATCCCTCCTGAACCTGCGGTGAGCAAGTCTAATCCTCGCCTGTTTTGTAAAACCACTTCTGCCAACGAGTCTATCTGGTCTTGCAACCCATTGAGAGCCCTCGATACTTCTTCGAGGTCATTTGATGTTTCCCGTGCTAGTGTTTGTAAGCTCCCTGACCAACTGCGAGTGAGGACCCTGCTACTGCTGCACTCCCAACTACTCCTAGTCCTAAGAGTATTGGAATTGCCTGTATTGCTCGTTTGGCTTGGGAGAGTTCTCCAGGCAATTCATCTCCATACACTTAGAATGATGGTACTGGCCAAGCCAGGTAGCAGATGCCCTGGCCATCCTGGGGTAGGCACCGGTAGGCGTTGGTGCCACAGACCCAGATGGTAGAGTTTGCGGTGCATCGGTCAGACTCACTGAGCGGGCAGGTGGTGTCACAGTTGGCCCTTCCAAGAGGGAGGATGGTTGAAGGAGATCTGGTAGTTATGTTTTTACAGTTAGCCAGTTTTCCTGGGGGTTTGGTTATGCCAACTGGGAGGGGCCTGTTTCCCGCCACAGAGCAGTCATGGGTCAGGAGGGTTAAGTTCCATGGAACAGGTATGGGGAAGATGGTTAGACTTGAGGAAGTGCATAACCAGCAGGATGCAGCTATGTTGGGCCAAGATTCATTTAGGAGTTGGTGGAAATTTCGAACCTGGTTTAAAAGGATGTTGCTGGGGGCTGTTTTAACTTTGGCTATTAGCGTCTGGGCAGCTTTACTGATATTTTTCATCAGGGTTTTCTCTGGGGGTTGGGTTACTGGGATCATTTGGACCAGTATGAGGTCCCCTGGGTCTGGCTCTGATGGGTCGTATATTCTGATTCCTAGTTTTAGTCCTGTTTGGGTCTTTAAAAAGGTATTTTCTGATCCAGTGGTTATGTTTAATAAGGTGAGTTTTATGGGGTCACAGGTTTCTATGCCATACCCTGTCGGGCTGGGGATTTTCTGTAGGAGATATGGAGAAGTCAGTGGGACCCCCTTCCAGGGAGTGGTGGCACCTACCAGCAAGCTCCAAGAGTGGCAGAATCCTCTGCCCTTTTGAGGGTCTCAGCAGAGGTATTTGTCATAACTCCCATAGTTGCAACCCCTACACCCTCTCCTGGGGGCAGGTATGGGGGCATGGGGGTACAAGGGCAACTAGCAAAGTGTAAGGAGCATGACCTTGGATTGCCCTGCAAGCGTCAAATATTACAGAGGCTGAAGTTGCACCTGCCTAGAACGGGACTGAAGCATTCAGCATGGATTGTTTGCCCCAGCTTTGACTAACTTGCAGCTGCCATAGACTTTGGGAGTGGGTATTGACTCCTAGGGAGGGGGCAAGGAAGGAAAGGACAAGCAAGTCAAGACACAGAAGCATCCTATTATACACCAGTAAGCAATTGCAATTAGGGCTCTATTCACAACAGTCCAGTCTGCAGGGGCCACAGCAGTGAGTCCAACTCCAAATACCAAGGCAAGCAGGCCATATAAGCACAGGATCCACCAGGAGCAGGGGTGCATTCAGCAGGCATTTGACGAGGCCAGTGCTCAGGGATCCTGGGTGACACACTCTCAAGGGGTGGCCGGGTATGGGTTGGGCTGTCCAGCTGTCCTGCTCTTTATCAGGGTGTGCCTTCTTGACCTTGGAATGATGGAGCCAAGGGACGATGCCTGCAACTTTAAGAGCAGTAGGAGTTACAAGGATCACAGTATGTGGACCTGTCCAGGAAGGCTGAAGGGGTTCTCTTTTCTAGTCTTTGACCCAGACTAGGTCCCCTGGCCAGTGGGGGTGCACTGGTTGTCCCAGGGGGATGAGATTCCGGGACAAGATAGTTTTATCTATTTCAGCTAGAGTTTTCCCCAGCTGCTGGAGAATGGAATCTTGGCTAGCCTCCCCAGAAGTTTGAGATTTCCTTTGAAGGCCCAGATAATTGGGGGTGGCCGCCCAAATAGAATTTCAAAGGGTGAATAGTCTGTGGGTCCTGGGGTACACCTAACTCAGAGAAGTGTCAAGGGAAGTAAGTCTACCCAGGGGAGACCAGTTTCTTGGCAGAATTTGGCTAGGGTGGCTTTGAGGGTTTGATTCATGTGTTCAACTTTCCCTGAACTCTGGGGCCTGTAAGTGGTATGGAGGTTCCACTTGATTCTTAACATTTTTGCTAGCTCTTGGACTACGGCAGCCATGAAGGCCGGGCCATTGTCACTTCCAATAGACAGTGGCAGCCGTGTCGTGGAATGATTTCTCTAAGTAAAGCCTTAGTCACTTCTCTTGCCTTTTTAATGCGAGTGGGGAAAGCTTCAACCCAACCTGAAAAGGTGCATATCATCACCAACAGATATTTGTACCCCCGATTTGGTTTCACTTCTGTGAAGTCTACTGTGAGATCTTCAAAGGGGGCCATCCCTGTGTGCTGGACACCTGCTGGAGCACAGGGGCCCTGCAAAGGGTTGTTTTTGGCACAAACTTGGCACTGGCTGCTGATGGTGGCACAGAGAGAAGCTAGCCGGGCTATGTAGTAGTATCTACCGAGCAAGACTTCTAGCGCAGTTTTCCCTAGGTGGGTGAGTTGGTGGTATTGCTGCATGAGGGCATGAACAGCTCATTTTGGGACAAAAATCCAGTCATCTGGGAGCAGCCAAGTTCCTTCAGGGGTTCAGCTTCCCCATTCTCTCTTAGCCCATTCCTGTTCTTCCCGGGTATAGCTTAGTTGATTAGTCTCTTGTTATAAGAGGGACAGCTGTGGTGTCAATTCCGGGACTTGTATTCCATGGGTTCCTTCAGCTGCTTGCTGAGCTGCTTTGTCAGCAAGCCTGTTTCCTTGAGCGACCATGTCCATTCCTTTCTGATGTCCCTGGCAGTGTATGATGGCGACTTTGTCTGGTCTCCAGATTGCTTCTAACAGTTGGAGGATTTCTTCTTTGTTTTTGATTTCCTTTTCCCCTGCGGTTAGGAGACCTTTTTCTTTATAAATTGCCCCGTGGATATGAACGGTAGCAAATGTGTACTTAGAGTCAGTGTAAATGTTTATCGCTTGCCCGGCGGCTAGCTGCAGGGCTCAAACCAGTGCCTAGAGTTCTGCTCCTTACGCAGACCATCCCCGTGGTAGAGACACCGCTTCCACCACCCATTCAGTAGTGGTGACTGCATATCCAGCAAGCTTTCCCCCATTTTTAACAAGACTGCTCCCATCTGTAAATAGTGTCTGATCTGGGGAAGGGAGCAGTTTGTCTTGGAGGTCAGGGCGACTGGCGTAAACTTCCTCAGTCACTTCAACACAGTCATGCTCAGGAGCCCCTTCCTCATCTGGCAAAAAGGTGGCAGGGCTAAGACTGCGCACTGTTTCTATTGTCACTCTGGGGTTTTCACACAGAGTAAACCTTGGTAATATGTGGGCCGGGGATTCGATATCCACCGATGCCTGTGTGAGTTCATTAGGGCAGTGACTGCGTGTGGCACCATAACATGAATTGCCTGTCCGAGAGTTAATTTGCCGGCTTCTTTGACGAGGGCTATGGTTGCTGCCAGGGCTTTCAGGCAGGGTGGCCACCCTGCAGCCATGGGGTCCAGCTGCTTGGAGAGGTAAGTGATGGGTCTTTGCCAGGGGCTGACTGTTTGTGTGAGAACCCCCAAATGCTACTCTGTTCTTTTCATGCACAAACAGGTTAAAGTTTTGAGTTACATCCGGGAGCCCCAAGGCAGGGGCTCGGCCGAGTTGTCTTTTGATGTTTTGAAAGACCCCTTGTTGAGCTTCTCCCCAGGCAAGAGGCTCTTTTTCTGGACCCACCAGAACTTTGTAAAGGGGTTTGGCCATGGTTGCAAACCCGGGAATACAGATGCAGCAGAACCCTGCAGCCCTGAGGAACTCATGAAGCTTTCTTTTTGTGGTGGGGGTAGGGATGGTGCAAATTACTTTCTTTTGTTCAGGTCCAATCATCCGGTGCCCTTGTGTGATGCTGAACCCCAGGTACTTGACCTGCTGTTTACAGATCTGGGTCTTTCTCCAAGACACTTTGTACCCAGTCTGTGTTAGAAGTTGTAGGAGAGTCTGGGTCCCTCTCCAGTAGTCCTTTTCCAACTCACTGGCAAGTAGGAGGTCATTTACATATTGCAAGAGGGCACACCTGCAGTCTTCCTGGGGGTAGGTGGCCAGATCTGCTGCCAAGGCTTCCCTGAAAAGGGTAGGGGAGTTTTTGAAGCCTTGCAGGTGCCGGGTCCAGGTTAGCTGAGTTTTCTGTTGGGTTTTGGGATCTTCCCATTCAAAGGCAAACAGAGGCTGGCTTGGGGGGTGGAGGGCAGCCGCAGGCAGAAGAAGGCATCTTTCAGGTCCAGGCAAGTGAACCAGGTGGCTTCAGGCAGTAGCTGTCCTAACAAAGTGTACGGGTTGGGAACAACCTGATGTAAGGTTGAGAGTGGCATTATTAATGGCTCGTAAATCCTGCACTAGTCGATATCCAGCCCCATCTGGTTTTTTTACTGGTAATAATGGGGTGTTCCAGGGTGACTGGCACTCGATTAGGATTCCCTCTTTTCTCAGGTGATCTATGTGTTCGACCATGCCCAATTGCACTTCGTGGGGGTCGGATACTGCCTCTGCTGGACCGGGGCCACTCCAGGCTTCAGGTCAATGACGATGGGTGCATGGTTCCATGCCATTCCTGGTGGTTTTTTCTCACCCAAACCTTGGGGGAAAAGTTCCAGCAGTTTTTTCGGATTCTGACCTGAACTTTCTTCTGCATGAAGTCTCCATTCTTCGCTTTGGGGTACGGTAGTGGGGAGAGTAAGGCTGGTCCTGAGGCTTAAGCTTGCTGGACTTTCAGGTTTGAAGGTAATCTGGGCTCCCAGTTTGGTTAAGAGGTCCCTACCAAGCAGGGGAACTGGACATTCAGGCAGGTGCAGAAATTCATGAGTCACTTTATGGCCACCAAGATGGCAAGTTCTTGACTGGCAAAAAGGCTCTTGGCTTGACTGGTCCCTACTTGCTCCTATGATATTAGCAGTTTTTCCACTAAAGGGGGTGATAGGGGTTGTGACCACAGAATATTCAGGGCCAGTGTCCACCATGAAAGTCATTGACTGACCCTGACTTGTAGTTTGACCATGGGCTTGTGGGGGCCAAGTTCAAGTGAGCCCAGTTGCCCCTATTCAGGGTTGAGTCCTGCCAGCCTGATTAGATGGTCTTGGCGCTCAGGTTGGTATTTCCCTTTAGGGATGTTCCCTCTATGTGCCTGAGTCTTTTGGGGGCACTCATTTTTCCAGTGTCCACTTTTTTGCAGTAGGCACATTGGTCTCTGGCCAGAGGCACCCTTCTGGTGCTTGTACCCCCTTTTTGAGGTGGCCCTCCTCATCTGGTGGGGTCAGGATTTCCCAAGGCTGCTACCAGTAGGGAGGCAGGATGTTTTATTTGCTTCTTGGCTTCTTGGTTGGCGGCTTCGTCTTGATTGATGAATACTTTGTTGGCGACTTCCATGAGTTGAAAAATGTTCATCCCCATGAACCCTTCTAATTTTTGGAGCTTTCTTTTAATGTCCATTGCTGCCTGTGCAACAAAGGTGGCATTCACCATCCTCTGGTTTTCCAGAGCTTCTGGGTCAAAAGGGGTGTAGATTCTGAAGGCCTTACAAAGTTGTTCATAGAAATTTCCCAAGATTCGTCAGGGTTTTGAGTAACTAAAGTAGTCTTTGTCATGTTTGAGGGTCATTTTGCCCCTTCTCAGAACCCTTGGAAGAGCGCTTCCCAATAATGCTGGAGTGCAGCCTGTCCCTGATCAGTGTTGTAGTCCCAGTTAGACTGGTCCTCTGGTGCCACCTCTCGTGCCCAATCTTCCAGGCCCCTACGCGAGGAGGGGTCTGCTCCTGCAGCCAATTTTGGGCTTTCATCAGAATCTGTCGTCTCTCCTCCATATTAAACAAAGTCAGGAGCAGTTGGCAGCAATCATTGCAAGTAGGATGATAGGTTTGGAAAATGGATTCCATGAGATCAATAAGGGCCTGGGGCTTTTCTGAGTAGGAGGGCGTGTCGTGCTTCCAGTTTAAGAGGTCTGTAGTTTTGAAGGGCTGGTAGTATAATACAGGCCTCCCGGGTCAGATGGTCCCATCCTTGCTGATCTGGGCCAGACCCTGTGTTTCACAGAGGAGCATTTGTAACACAGGTTGTGCCAACTAGAGCCTCCTTGCTATTGGGGTTCCAGGGTTTTCCTCAGAGGGGGTCGATGTTCCCAGAGGGACTGAAGGTGGGGGTGTTTCTGGGAGATCTGCCTGCACTGCCAGGCTAGGAGGAGAGACTGAAGGTGGGGGTGTTTCTGGGCGATCTGCCTGTGCTCCCGGGCCAGGAGGAGAGGCTAGAGTGGCCGGAGTGTATGGTGGCAGTGGGGGGTGGGGTGGGTGGGTCCTCCTCTGAGGACCCTTGATGAATGACTGGCTTCTGGAGCCCCATTCCCTGTGCAGCCAAGATCCTGCTCTGTCCCTTTTTTCCAATGCACAATCGAACCCAAGGGGGCAGAGCCTGGGCTCTAACCAAGAGTCAATGTAGGGAAACTGATTGGGGTGGCCAGGAGTTCCTGTGACAACCAGCCACTGCATGGACCCTGGCTATATCCAGGGTCCCTTCCGAGGGCCGGTCAACATTAAAAGTGGGCCACTCTACTTCACATAAGGTTTGGAGGGTGCTGGGGTTCATCTAGATGCCATAATCTCCGGAAAAACCCTTCTTGAAATTCTTGAGCATGCAGTTTAAGATGGTAGGTTTTGACTGTGATGAGCCCATACCCTGCATCAGTGATGCAAGACAGACAAGGGAAGGGGTCACCTCTTTCAAGGCCACTCAGATGCCCACCTGTCTGCGTCTCTCACGAGAAATTTGGCTAGTCTTGGCTAAGGGGCCTGGGCAGAGTTTGGGGAGTGCTGTTATGCCATATGATGTAGCTGCGGAAAACAGGTTAGGACCCACACAGGCTCCATAGCATGGGCAGTGGAGTCACAGACTGGTATGGCAGATGCAAGCCTCTGCCATCCTCACTCACTCACACAGTCACTCAGAGGTTATGCAGTCCTGCCCACAGGGATTAACAGTGTTGAATCCACACCCTGAGTTGGTGGCATGAGACAAAGGAATGGGTTGCCTCTTTTGAGGCCACTCAGATGCCCGGTTGTCCACATCTCTCATGAGAACTTTGGCTCATCTTGGCTAAGGTGCCCGGGCAGAGTTTGGGGAGTGCCGTTATGCCGTATGATGTAGCCACAGAAAACAGGTTAGGGCCCACACAGTCTCCGAGGCATAGGCAGTGGAGTCATGACTGGTATAGTAGATGCAAGCCTCTGCCATCGTCACTCACTCACACAGTCACTTAGAGGTTATGCAGTCCCTCCCACAGGGATTGCCCTATTCTGGAATCTCGGTACTTGAGATTTCAGGAAGTGATCAGTCTCCTCTTCCATCTGGAGATGGGACTGACTGAGGACTTGGCACCTGGTCCTTACCTTTCTGGAGTCTTCTGGCACTGTTCAGTCCGCCTCCCTACTGAGTCAGGCCAGGGTATGAGGGTGCGGCCCGCAGGGACCGCCTCAGAAGGTGGTCCCATCAAGAGGACTGGTGGCGCCCACCTTGTTCGCTTGGAGACCGTCATCGGCCACACCCGTCAGCCCCGAGCCAGAGGCACAACGGGCCTGTTCGATTGGGTTTTCCCGGCCAGGGAACCAAATGTTGCAGCAGATGGAATGAAAAACCCAAGCAGCATTCAGGGGGTGGGGGGTGGGGTTCTGATGAACAAAGTTTTATTATGCGTGGGCCCAGAGGAGAGTCAAGTCTCCAAAAAAATCTGAGCCCCATGTCTTGATTTTCATAAGTTTATATAGGAACTCTAAGTGGAACTCTAAGCGGGCAAATTCATAAGCAAGCGGCAGGCAGGGTTATAAAAGCAAAAGGATCGAGGTTAGCTTATCTTCTTAAAGCAGAGGGCTATTAGGGAGGAAAAGAGTCATTATCTGTTTAGAGTTGTAAATTCCAGTTGAAAGGGGCAGGCGGGGAGTGCTTATCTTCCTAAGGATGTGGATTCCATGGAGAAAAGGGAGGAGGGGAGTTTATTTTCCTAAAGCTGTGGGTTTCTGCTGAGGGGGGTTAGGGTTCCAGCACTTCCCTTATCATATGTATTCCCTCCTCCTGGTGCCCAGCACAGTGCTTTACACCCAGAAGACCTTAAAAGTTTGTCTTGAATGAAGGAATTTGATTGATTTCTTAACTGGTTGATTCCTACAGTAGTGGCTCTGATCTGGGGGAAATAGTTTGAAAAGGTTGAGAGTTGTGGGAAGGCCTCCTGTAAGAGGTGGCATAATGTTATTGTTAATAATAATGACCTTTATTAAATATATACCATGTGCCAGCCACTGTGCTACACATATGCCTCAGAGATGCCACTTTTTGCCTGTCATGCTCACACCCCCTTCTGGGAGAATTTGTTCTACTTACAGCTCTTGCTGAGTGGTCAGGCAAGGAAGCAAGGCCTAAATCTGTATGCCCTCTGTGAGTTTTGTGGTCTAGCTTCAGTAAATGAGGTGAGCCAATCAGGTTGCTTTCTTGGGAATATGATCTAAGAAACCCAGTGGGGAGTTGCCAGTTAGGTGTGGAGAGCTGAGCCCACAGGCCCAGTAGACCAAGAGACTGGTGGCGGGGGCGTTAGGGACCAGGTCATGTGCCAGCTGAAATTCTGGAGGAGCAGCTAAGGGTGATTGGCTCAGCAAGGAGCCAGGAGCAGATACGCAGAGAGAAGCAGACATGTAGTGCAGCTGAATGATATTAATAGCAAAAATCTAGAGCACAGATCCATGCCTGATCCAGAATCATCATGGAACTCTCAGATTTCTTATCTTGATATAGTTTGACTGGGATTCTGTTCCTTGTATCCAAAAAAGCTCTTATCCAAAACAGCCCTTTACACAGGCACTTTGCCCTCTGAGGTAAGTAGACTTGCCCTTATTTTACAGATGAGGAAACTGAGGCTTAGTGAGCTTAACTTGACTAAGGTAGCACAGACAGTAGGTGATGGGGCTGTCTATTTGACTCTCTTAATCTCCTTTAAAACCATTAATACATTATTGCTATTTTTAAAAATTACTATAAAATTTTATAAAAACAAAATAAAAGTAAAACAAACATTACAGATGTATTATGATCTGACCTTCAGTCATCCCCTTGACTCTTCCTCTAACTTACTAAGTTCCAGCTATGCTGACCTCTCAGTTTCTGGAACACATCAAGGTTGTTCTAGTCTTTGGGCCTTTGCACTGAGTTTTGCTTCTCTTTGGAATACATTTCCTCTTGATTTTCCAGTGGCTGGCCCCTTCCTGTCATTTAGTTCTCACCTCAGAGAAGCCTTACCCTACCAGGCAGTGTGAAATTAGCCTACCCAACTCTTTCCCCACTGCTACTCTCTGTCATATCACTCTGTTTTTTTTTTCCCTGCATAGACCTTATCACTATTTGAAATTGTGTTTATTTATGTAATTGCTTATTGTCTGGCTCCCCTTCAAGAATGAGAGCTGGAGCATTATCTTCATCTCTAGGGCCTAAAATAGTGTCTGCCACATAATAGATGTTCTATCAGTATTTGTTGAATGAATGAATGTATAAACTAAAAAATAAAAGTCCCATATCCATCCCTCTTCTCTCCCATTCCTAGTCCCCAGAGATAATAACTGTTAACAGTTTGGTGTACAACTTTCCAGATGTTTTCTAAGCATATACAAATGTATGTCTATATAAAGAAAAAATATATGCATATATTCTTTTTTCACACCAGTGGAAGTTCTACAACTTGCTTTTTTCACATAACAGTTTATCATTAACATCTTACCATGTCAGTACATATAGATCTACCTCATTTTCAAAAAACTCCAAATTCTTGGTATTGCATTGTATGGATATACCAGAATTTATTTACCTGGGACCCTCTTTATGGTTATTGTTTTTCTAATTAGGCCATTTTAAATCAGCACACACCACTCAGAACTGAGTGGGAGAGAGTGTGGTCTACAGTGTGAACTGTGGTCTATGGTTGATGGCAAGGCTCCAGGATGTGTAAGTTCATTGAGGTTGGTGGGCCACACTATGGGAGATGTTTGTGTTGGATGTGGTGGGAGGTGTGGGAGGTGGGCAGCATGGGAATCCCAGTGGGTTCCATGTAATATTTTGGGTAATCTAAGCACCTCTTAAAATATATGTATATATATATAAAAAAAATAAAAATAAATTTCAAAAAAAAAAATATAATAAGTAATGCTGAAATAAATATTCTTATTACACACGTATTTACACAAATGTTCCCCACATCTGTTTGTTGACTTTTGATTTTGCTTATGGCATATGCAAAGAGAAATTTGTTTAAATTTTATGTGGTCAAGTTTATCAATTGCTTCCTTTAAGGTTTCTGTTTTTTTTTTTTTTTTTATGCTTTAGAAAGACCTTCCCCACTCTACAATTATGTATTAAAAATTGTTCAATTTGCCCATGAATAAAAATGATGGTTTCATCTTTACAGTTAAATATTTGATCTATCTGAAAATTATTTTGGGATAGGGTTTAGGATAGAGATCCAGCTTTATTTTTCTTTCAAATGGTAAATATGCTGTCATAATGTTATTTATTAAATAATAATTTTGTCCCATTGATTTGAAATGTCACCTTTTATCATATATGAAAATTTCATATATGCTTGGGTTTATTTATTCACTTCCTGTCTATTCCATTGATCTGAATATCTCTGCCTGGATCAGTGCCACCTTGTTTTACTTACTGTAACTTCATAATATATTTTCACATCTGATATGGTGAAGCCCTTCTCAATTTTCTTCTTTTTCAGGAAAGTTCAGCCTATTCTAACATATTTATTCTTCCCTGTGAACTTTAGCATCATTTTGTCAAGGTGAAAAATCCAAAATAACATTTATATTTTGATAGGGATTATATTGAATTTATTGATTAATTTAGAGAAAACTGTTGTCTTTATAATATCAAGTCTTCCTATTGCAGAACAAGGTATGGACTTTTATGTATTCAAGTTGCTCAATAGAATTTTGAAGTTTTCTTTATATATGTTTTGTATATTCCTTGTTGAATTTATTCCTATTTAATTTTAGTTGCTATTGTGAAGGAGATTTTTTTCTTCCCTTATATTTTTGAACTGGTTCTGGTTTTAGGAAAATTAATTACCAGTCACTTCACTAATTGCAAATATTGTTTTTAATAGTTTTTCCATAGATTCCCTCAGGAATGTATACAGTTATATCATTAGCAAATCGAGATTATTTTGCTCCTTGCTATCTAAGGTTTATACCTCATTTACTTCTTTTTTCTAATTGAATTATGAACAGTAAGAAGTGGTGATATTGAGGATTTGCACCTTTTTCCTGACTTTAATGGACATTCTTTTCACATTTCATTATTAAGCATGATATTGGCTTTTGGTTAGAAATACATATTATAAAAATTATGTCAAGGAAGTACCCATTCCCAGATAACTAAATCAGTAATACATGTTGAAGTTTGTTAAATGCCTTTGGGTATCTTTTGAGATGATCATGTGGGTTTTCTTGCTTGGCCTATTAATATAGCAAAATGTAGTGAATTATATATACTTCTTAATGTTGAATAACTCTGGCATTCTTACAATAGACCCAACTTTTTTTTAGTCTTTCAATATACTGCTGGATTTTGTTAATAATTTATTTATTTTGAATCAATATTCATAAGGGAAATTGTTTTGTGGTTTTCTTTTAACATTTAGACTTTTTTAGGTGCTCATACATTTCCCAGTAGAATGTTCTATGAAGTTCCTGACCATTCAAGGACTGAAAACGTGCTAATATTAGAAGACCCCAGTTAGTGAAAAACATTAATCTCTGACCACTCCCATGCTTCTTTGCTCCGTATGATGGTTTCTGAGAGATTTTTATAGACTCTGAGGATATCTGTGGGAATAAGCATGCTGCTAGAACAGAGTATTTAATTCAAGTTGATCATTTAAGTAAAACTGCAGTGGAATTTACTAGAAAATGATAGGTGATGACCTTTCTGTGACTTTATCCTTTAAAAATCAATTTTAATATTTATAAAAGTAATTTTTACTTTGTATTAAGTAATTAATACAGTATTAAAGGCTCTAATGAAAAAAGCAGCAGCCATCCTACCATTCTATGTCATCCATCCCTCTCTAAAGCCAACAATCCCAGTTTTTGCTGTTTCCCTTCATATTATATCTATATTTCTAAGAAATGTGCTTACATTATTATTTACTTTTTATTCATTGACATTTTTATTTTAAAAACAACTTTTTTGAAGTATAATGACATTAATCAAACTGTGCATATTTAAAGCATACCATTTGATGAATTTTAATATATGTATGTACTTTAAAGCCATTACCACACTTAAGATAATGAAAAAACTTATCACTCACAAAAGTTTCCTTGTTACCTTTTGTAAACCCTCTGTTCTGCTCTGCTCTACTGTTCGCAGGTTTACAAACTTGCTTTCTGTTACTATAGATTACTTTGCATTTTCTGTAATCTTTTAAATGTGGCTTTTTCCATTTAGCATAAATATTTTGAGATTTAATCCATGTTGTGATATATATCAACAATTCATTCATTCTTATTGCTGAATAATATTCAATTGTATGGCTATTTCACAATTTGTTTACCCATTCACCTGTTGAAGAATATTTGAGTCATTTCCAGTTTTTGGTTACTACAAATAGAGCTGCTAGGAACAAGTCTTTGTGTGGACATTTGCTCTTATTTTTCTTGGATACATACCTAAAAGTTTTATGGCTGGGTCAAATGGTACATGTATATTTCACTTTTTTAAGAAATTACCAAACTGTTTTCCAAAGTAGTTGTACCATTTTACATTCCTACTAGTAATGGATAAGAGATCCAGTTTCTCCACATTCTCACCAACAACTGGTATTGTTACTCATTTTTTTAAACAATTCTAATATATATATATAGTGATATCTCACCATGATTTTAATTTGCATTTACTTAATGGTTAATGATGTTGAACAATTTTTCATGTTCTTGTTTGCCATGTGTATATTACCTATGATTAAATTTTGATTCATATTCATTATGTAACTGGATTTTTTTTTTACTGTTAAACTTTCAGAGTTTGTTATATATTTTAATGACTCCTTTGTCAGATATGTGGTTTGTAAATACGAGTCTTTTTAGCTGCTTAACCGGTCTTTACAAAGCAAGAGTTTTACTTTTAAAAAATTGAACTGAAATTCACCTAACAAAATTAATAATTTCAAAATGTACAATTCAGGATGATATCATCAACATGGCAATATAAGACATACCCTGGAAAAAGTTGCCATTCAGAATCTACAAATAAAAGGACAAATCCTACTTGATTAGAAGTCTGGAGGATGTTAAAGATGGGAGAAGGACTCTACAAACACTGCATTGAAGAAAAAGAAAAAGAATCTCCTAGGTTACCAAGAGATAAAAAGGGGGTAGAGGATGGTGAGCCAGTGTTCAATTTG
This sequence comes from Tolypeutes matacus, assembly GCA_026826555.1. Lineage (NCBI taxonomy): Eukaryota > Metazoa > Chordata > Mammalia > Cingulata > Chlamyphoridae > Tolypeutes > Tolypeutes matacus. Next base: position 3,622,882 of record JAKSZT010054170.1, on the reverse strand, counting down.
GGTAGATTCTTTGATAAGGTGGATAGGGATGGTGTGGCAGTGGACAGGGGTGATGGTGGTGCAGCAATGTGAGTGGAGTCGATGATGCTGGAGTGTGAGTGTCAGTGGGGTTGGGGACATGTGTTGGGAAAGCCATAGAGTAGGGGAGAGGGCTGCAGGAAGGAACAGATGAACTCTGGGAGGTTGAGGACTGTGGTTGAGAATACAATTGTGCGACTGTTCTTTTGGCAACTATGGCAAAATTATATGGCAGAAGTCACTGGTGCAGGGTGTCAGTGGTGAAGGGATGTGTGGGGAAGTGTGCACCTAGGGCATGCCTCTCTGGAATATGAATGTGTTCATGTGGTCATAGGGTATTATTTCAGTGGATGGAGACCCACACAGTAACAAACAAAATATTAAATTCCCATATTGGGGAGTCCTTCTGCAATCTCAAATAACATGGCAAGAATCTCTAGAGCACATATGCAGTGCCTAATTAAAGAAAATAAATCAATATGCCAAGTCTTTGATATTAATGCTTGTACTTATGAATCTTATTCTTGTAACATTGAAACTTAACTTAATAATATCTATTGCCTAACAGTTACCTCCTGAAAACCTCCTTGTTACTCAAATGTGGCCTCTCTCTAAGCCAAATTCATCAAATAAATGCAGTACCTTCCCCTTGGCATGGGCCATGACTCCCAGGGATGAGCCTCCCTGGCACAGAGGGATTAATACCAAGCACCAACCAGTGGTGCATTTGGAAAAAGACCTTGATCAATAGGGGGAAACATTGAATACAAAAGCGTTTTTATGGTTAAGAGATTTCAAAGTGAGTGAGGAGGTCATTCCAGAGGTTATACTTATGAAAGTCTCAGGTGGATCTCACTAACTGCTGCAGGTAATAAAGACTCAAACACAGGTGCTCTCAAAGGCTCTAGAGACTTCTGGACACTATAGGCAAGCACACAACCCCATGAAATCAGCACCCCACTGGTGGCCTTACCTTGGAATTGATAACATATTTCATCAATGTAACAGAGTTTGATTCATTAATAATTTCCCTACACATGGTTCTTCTATCCCTTTTATTTGAACCTGTAATTAGCACTACACCAGTTAAATGTATGTCTCAGGGACTTAAATCTCCAGTCTGTTCATATGCTGGTTTAGCACTGAATCTCAGCAGAGTTGCGGCCAACACCTACTCTCCAGTTCATTGGACTTGCCCAGGACAACTAATAAAATGATGATGATGGAAAACCACATCCCAAAAAACAAGAGTATCTACAACTGCAAGCAAAACAGTTTCTTACATCTGGCCCATGAGATCTAAGCCCCCTCTCAATCTGAAGTAGAACAGGCATCACAGTCCCTAAATCCTCAAATTGAGGAATGAACAAACATAAGGGGGGAATGCAACCATGGACCAAAGTAAACTTATGATTATTGTAGTAACAGAAGAACTTGTTACATTAATATAAAGATAGGGGGTCACCAGAGATTCTGAAGGGAGAGGGCAGGAGGAATAGGTGGAACATAGGGCATATTTTGGGCATTGGAATTGTTCTGCATGATATTGCAGTGATGGATACAGGCCATTATTCATTTTGTCAAAACCTATGAAATTGTGCGGTGCAGAGTGTAAACCCTATATTTTATTTTTTAATTTATTATTTTAGTTTTTAAAGATATTTAGATTACATAAACTTTACACAAAATATATAGGGATTCCCTTATGCCCTGCTCCCCATACCTCCCACATTTTCCTACATAAACAACATCCCTCATTAGTGTGGTACATTCATTGCAATTGATAAACACATTTTGGGGCATTGCCACTGAGCATGGACTATAGTTTACATTGTAGTTTCTACTCTCTTCCACCCAATTCTGTAGATTATGCAAAGATATATAATGGCCGGTATCTGTCATTGCAATGTCATTCAGGACAATTCCCAAGTCCTGAAAATGCCACCGTATTACACCTGTTTTTCCCTCTCTTGCCTTCAGAGCCTCCAGAGACCACTGTCACCATATCAATGTTGTAATTTCTTTCATTGCTAGAATCATAATAAGTCAATAGTAGTATACCAGTAAGTCCACTCTAGTCCATAGTTCATTCCTCAATCCTGAGGATTCTGGGATGGTGATGTTGACTCCACCTCTAATTGAGAGGGGGCTTTAATCCCATACAGCCGATGGATGGGACTCTCTTGCTTGCAGTTGTAAGCTCTCTTGTTCCCTTGGTATGGTAGTTGTTCATCCTCACCTCCTTGTTAGTTGTCCTTGGTGAGTCCAATGGACAGGAGAGTAGGTGTAGTGATACTGCTGAGACTCAGGACCCAGCTGGCACATGGACAGCCCAAATATTTCAGTCTCTTGGACGTACACCTACAAACTCCAGCACCAATTATAGGTTCAAATAGAAGGGAGAGATGAGCTATGTGGAGGGAAGCCATAAGGGAGTCCAACTCTGTCAATCTCAGGAGCACAAAAACCAAAGTAGGGCCCATTGGCAAGGGACCAAGCTCCGGACCAAGCTGCCCTGACCATAGGACCTGGGTGTCTCCAGAGCCCTCAGGACCCCCACTATTTGGGGTAGTATCTACTTTGGTAGTCTATGAGATCCTGCTAAGATGAGCATAAGCATTACCTCTGGGATGACCTCCTGACTCACTTTCAAGTCTCTTAGCCATATAAATTCATTTGCCTTTACCTTTTCCCCCTTTTATTCGAGGTCTTTTTCCAGTTGCCTTGCTAGTTGGCACTTGGTAGTAATCCCATGGTGCCAGGGAGGCTCATCCCCAGGAGTCATGTCCCATACTGGCAGAATGGTAATTCATATATATGCTGAGCTTGGCTTAGAGAGAGACCACATTTTAGCAAAAAGGAGGCTCTCAGGAGGCAACTCTCAGGCACCCTATAATACTAGGCTAAGTTTCAATTTCAAGAGCAAGGGCTCATAAGCATAGTCATCAACATCAAGGGTCCATCAATGGACCATCTTCCTTCACTAGTCATTGTTCCTGTAATTGGGGGATTGGTGCTGTTCCATTAAAGAATATGACAGAGCTCTCCAGGATGAGAATTCAATATTCTTTTGGTTATTGTGTGAATATCCACCTGCTGTGACACTGCCCAGTGAACATTTTGGAATCTTTGCTCCTGAAAGTGACAGAGTTGGACTCAAATATGTCCTCCCTGCACAAGGTCCATCAGTCCCTTCTATTCAAACCTATATGTGGTGCTGGAGTTTGTATGTGTACTTCCAGAGACTGGAGCCTTTGGCATGCCCATGTGCCAGCTGGGCCCGGAATCTCAGTGCAGCTGCAACTCCTTCTCTACAGCTCAATGGACTCACCCAGGACACTTGGTGGGGAGATGATGATGGACAATGGCCATCCCAGGGAATGGAGAGAGTCTGCATCTGCAGGCAGGATAATCCCATCCATCTTATCCGTGGGATATAAGCCCCTCTCACTTGGAGGTGGAGTGGACATCACCGTCCCAGACTCCTCAGGATTGGGGGGAGAGCTATGGACTAGAGTGGACTTAATGGTATTCTGTTACAGACATATTGTGATTCAAGAAATGGAAGAAACTACAACATTAATGTGGAGCCAGTGGCCACTGGATGCTTTGGGGGCAGGGAGAGGGAAAAGTAATTGTAATACAGGGGCTTTTTCAGGACTTGGGTATTATCCTGAGTGACACTGCAATGACAGATATAGGCCATTTTATATCATCATATAACATGCAGAACTGTGTGGGAGAGAGTGTGGTCTACAATGTGAACTATGGTCCATGCTTATTGGCAAAGCCCCAGGATGTGTATATCCATTGCAGGTGATGTGCCACACTAGTGAAAGATGTTTATGTGGGACGTTGTGGGAGGTGTGGGAGGTGGGGCATATGGGAATCCCTCTAATTTTTGTGTAACATTTATGTAATCTAAGTATCTTTAAAAAAATAAAAATAAAAATTATTAATAAAAAAATGAAGCCAATAAAATATCCAAATAATTAAATATAAGAAATAGATAAAAATTAAAAAAAACTAAAAATAAAATAAAATTTAAAAATTGGGATATTAAAAAAATGAAAAATATTAAAAAATTGTTTTTGGCATTTTGCCTTTCATCACTGTAATATCTGTTGTCCTGTATGTACAGTGACATTTTCTTCCATTTATTCCCCAGTGTCTTACTTTTCTTCATTTTGTTTTCAAAGAAGTTTTAGGTCACAGTAAAGTCACATGCAGAATACAAGGGACTCCCATATACCCAACATCATCCCCCTTCTCCCCTTCCTGTATTAATACCTTTTTACATGTGGATGGTACATTTGTTACAAATGATATACATTAGTAAAACATAGCTACTAACCATGGTCAATGATTTACATTATGGTTTACATTTTAGACTGTACGATTTTATAAATTTTGATGATAATTAACATGGCCTGTAGTCCATCCTTGCAAGATGATGTAGAACACTTCCATTGCCCACTAAATACCCCCTGTTCCATCTATTCTATTGTTCACTCCCCCTCCTCTTAGGGCCCTCAGCGACCCCCTGGCTTCACTCCTTGCATGACAAGATTCATAGTTACTTGCAACAACACTGAGGTTTTGACACACTGGTTTGTCCTCCCGTATTAGGAACAGTCCATGCTCTCAAGAGAGTCCCACCCCTCTGTTTGAGAACATATCAATCCTCCCCAGGATGGGAGTCCAACTCCTTCCAGCTCATTATGTGGGTCTCCACAAACTGATACAACACATTGTGATGAAATTATCACTTGCACACTCCCTAGAAGCCTGCCCTAGGTGAGCTCTGTTCCAAATACCCCCCATCCAACACCCTAAGCCAGTAACCCTTCCTTGTCATATTGCCATAAGAGCATTCTCAACTTTGTGCTTTCAACCACAAACCTGCCAATCCTCAGTGTTCACCTGGTCCCTCCCCCAACCCTCCCACCAGTTCCATGGACCATCCAACCCACCCTACCCAATCTACCCCCATGTGAAATCTGCACCGCCCAACCCAATAGTATCACTACACTCCTGTCATATCCCTTCACTGCCCAACTACACACATCTACCTCATCATAGATTTTGCCCATATGGGCTTTGGCTCACAGCCTTCTTCTCCCTTTTTATTTCCTGTAAACCTATCTTCCAGACAACAGGTCTCTGAGTCTGCTCGATTTGCTTAATTCATTTCAGTGAGGCCATGTAATATTTGTCCTTCAATGCCTGGTTTACTTCAGTCAACATAAGGTCCTCAAGATTCATCCATGTTATCCTGTGTGTTAGCACTGAATTCCTTCTTACAGTTGAGTAATATTCCATTGTATGTATATACCACATTTTGTTTATCCATTCATCTGTCAATGGGCACTTGGGTTGATTACAGCTTTTGGCAATAGTGAATAATGCCGCTATGAACATTGGTGTGCATATATCTGTTTGTGTCCTTGCTTCCAATTCTTCTGGGTATATACTCAGCAGTGGAATTGCTGGATGATATGACATTTCTATAGTTAGTATTTTGAGGAACTGACAAACTGTCCTCCACAATGGCTGGGTCAGTCTACACTCCCACCAGTAGTAGATGAGGGTTCCCATTCCTCCACATCCTCTCCAACACTTGGAGTCCTTTTTTTTTAATAGACACCAGTCTAATGGGTGTAAGATGGTATCCCATTGTAGTTTTGATCTGCATTTCCCCAATAGCTAGTGATGTTGAGCATCTTTTCATGCTCTTCCCAGCCATCTGTATTTCTTCCTTGGAGAAGTGTCTCTTGCCAATTCTTTAAATGGGCTTTTTGTCTTTTTATTTTTGAAGTGTAGGATTTCTTTATATATGCTTGACATTAGGCTACTACCAGATATATGGTCGCCAAATATTTTCTCCCATTGGGTAGACTGCCTTTTTAATTTCTTGACAACCTCCTTTGAGGTGCAAAAGTTTTCAATTTTGAGGAGATAACAATTATCTATTTTTTCTTTCTCTGCTTGTGCTTTGGGTGTGAAGTTCATGAAGCCATTTCCTTTTACAAGGTCTTGTAGATGCTTCCCTACATTATCTTCCAAAGTCTTTATGGTCTTGGCTCTTGTATTTAGATCTTTCATCCATCTTGAGTTGATTTTTGTATAAGGTGTGAGGTGGTGTTCCTCTCTCATTCTTTTGGATATGGATATCCAATTCTCCAAGCACCATTTGTTGAAGAGGCTTTTCTCTCCCAGTTGAGTGGGCTTGGTGGCTTTGTCAAATATCAGATGATTGTATATGTGATGATCTATATTAGAAGTCTCAATTTGGTTCCATTGGTTGGTACATCTATCCTTGTGCCAATACCAGCTGTTTTGACCATAGTAGTTTTGTTAGTATGTTTTATTTATTAAATTTTTATTTTTTGCTTGATGGTCTTTTTAAAAATATATATATATTTTTAAAAAGTATTTAGATTACATAAATGTTACATAAAAATATAGGAGATTCCCATATGCCCCGCTTCCTACACCTCCCACATTTTCCCGCATTAACAACATCTTTCATTAGTATGGTACATTTGTTACAATTGATGAAAACATTTTAGAGCATTGCCACTAAGTATGAATTATAGTTTACATTGTAGTTTACACTCTCTCCTGCACAATTTTGTAGGTTATGGCAAGACATGTGATGGCCCATATCTGTCATTGTAATGTCATTCAGGAAAACTCCCACATCCCCAAAATGCCCCCATATTTCACCTGTATTTTCCTCTCCCTGACCTCAAAACCTCTAGTAGCCACTGACTCCACATGAATGATATAGTTTCTTCCATTGCTAGAATCACAATAAGCCTATAGTAGAATACCAGTAAGTCTACTTTAGTCCATAGTTCATTTCCCAATCTTGAGCATTCTGGAATGGTGGTACCCACTCCACCGCTAATTGAGAGGAGGCTTTGATCCCATGGGGCTGATTCATGGGAATTTCTTGCTTGCAGTTCTAGAAAATCTCGGTTCCTTGGGATGGCTGTTGTCCATCATCATCTCCTTGTTAATTGTCCTGGGTGAGTCCAGTGAACTGGAGAGTAGGTTTTGCAGCTCCACTGAGGCTCAGGGCTCAGCTGGCACATGGACAGCCCAGAGATTCAGGTCTCTTGGATGTACACCTACCATCTCCAGTACCAAGTATAGGTTCAAATAAAAGGGACAGAAGAGGCATGTGTAGAGAAGTCACATCTGAGTCCAATTCTGTCACACTCGGGAGCACAAACTCCAAAGTAGGGCCACTGGGAAGGCACCAAACTCCAGAACTATCTGACATGACCATAGGTCCTGGGTATCTCCAGAGCCCTCAGGATCCCCACTGTTTGGGGGTAGTATCTGCCTTGGCCATCTATGAGATCCTGCTGAGACATGACCTCCCAACTCACTTTGAAGTCTCTTGGCCATATACACTCATTTATCTTTACCTTTCCCCTCTTTTATTCAAGGTCTTTTTCCAGTTGTATCACCAGCCGGTGCTTGGTAGTAATCCCTCCGTGCCCGGGAGGCTCATCCCCAGGAGTCATGTCTCACGCTGGGGGGATGGTAATGCATTTATATGCTGAGTTTGGCTTAGAGAGAGACCACATTTGACCAGCAAGGAGGCTCTCAGGATGCAATTCTAGGCACTCTCCAACACTAGGCTAAGTTGCAAATTCAAGATCAAAAGGCTCCCATGCATAGTCTTCAACATCAAGGGCCCATCAAGGACCATCCTTCTTCACTAGTCATTGCCCCTGTACTTGGGGGATTGTTGCTGTTCCATTAGAGAATGTGACAGAGCTCCCCAGGATGGGAATTCAATAATCATTCATTTGCTGTGTGAAACTACACCCACTGTGGCCATGCTCTATGAACATTTGAACATATTTATATACCTTATATGTATGCCCAGGTGAACTTCCTTCCATGTATCCCCCATCACTGACACCCCACCCTATTGATCCTCCCCTGACATAGTTGTAACCCTTCTGTGATCCAAAAGCGCTTCAAAAATGAAGCCAAGAGTATTGTCAAATTTGATTAATAGGAAAATGAAATAAAAATAACATGTTTAAATATAATAAAATACATAATAATTTAGAGTAACTAAAATAAAAGAAAAAAGTTTGGGGTATTAAAAAATGAAAAACATAAAATAAAATAAATAGGTTTTTTTTTTTTTTGACATTTTTCCTTTCATCACTGTAATATCAGTTGTCCTGTATGTACAGTGGCATTTTCTTGTATTTCTTCCCCAATGTCTTACTTTTTTTTAATATTGTCTTTAAAGAAGTTTTAGGTCACAGTAAGGCTACATACAGAATATAGGGGATTCCCATACACCCAACATCCTTCCCCTTTTCCACCTTCCCTATTAATAATCTTTTTACATGTGGATGGTATATTTGTTACAACTGTTGTATAAATATTGAAACATAGCTACCAACCATGGTCAATGGTTTACATTATGGTTTACATTTTAGACCATACACTTTTATAATTTTTTGATGAAATTTATCATGGCCTGTATCCATCATTGCATGATCATGCAGAACACTTCCATTGCCCTCAAATACCCCTTCTTCAACCTTGTCTATTCCTTCTTCTGCCTACCCTTGGGGCCCAAGGAGACCACAAGACTTCACTCCTTGAAGGACAAGATACTTAGATACTTTAAGGTAGGTTTCTTGTAGATAGCATATAGATGGGTCATATTTCCTTATCCATTCTGCCATTCTGTGTTTCCTGACTGGTGAGTTTAATCCATTAACATTCAGTGTTATTACTCTCAAGGAATAACTTACATTAGCCATATTTTCTTTTGGTTTATGTATGTCATATATTGTTTTTATATCTCTTTTTGTCTTTTTAGTTTTTCTTACACTCTCCTCCAATGTGCTATCTCCTGTTTTTTCCTTTCAACCTACAGAACTCCCTTTAGTATTTCCTGAAGGGCAGGTTTCTTATTGGTATACTCTCTTAATTTCTGTTTATCTGTGAATATTTTGAATTCTCCATCATTTTTGAATGCCATCTTTTCAGGATAGAAAATTCTTGGCTGGAAGTTTTTTTTCCTTTAGTACCTTAACTAGTCATATTGCTGCCTTCTTACCTCCATGGTTTCAGATGAGATATCAGCACTTAATCTTGTTGAGTTTCCTTTGTATGTGTTGGTTCTTTTTTCTCTTGCTGCTTTCAGTATTCTCTCTTTGTCTTGAGTATTGGACAGTTTGCAAGTATATGTCTTGGTGTAGGACTGTTGGGAGTTATACTGTTTGAGGTGTGTTGTGCTTCTTGGATATATACATCCATTTCCTTCAATAGGGTTGGGGAATTTTCAGCCATTATTTCCTCCAACACTCCTGCTGTCCCCTTTCCCTTCTCTTCTCCTTTTGGGATGCCTATAATGCATATGTTTGTGCATTCTGTGTTGTCCTTCAAACCCTTAAATCCCTGCTGTATTTTTTTATATTTTTTTAATCTACCTATTTTACTATCTGTTTGATTTCAGATGTACTATCTTCCACATCACTAATTCTTTCCTCTGCCTGTTCGAATCTGCTGTCATGTGCTTCCAGTGTCTTTTTTTTTTTTAATTAATTAATTTTTTATTGTGGGTAAAAATCAAAATTTTCACAATACATACCAATATTTGTAAAATGATATATAAATATATATACATATATGTGCATTTACTTACAAAAATGTTATTTATATATATATAAATATATTTTAAGAGATGCTTAGATTATCTAAAATATTACACGGAACCCAGTGGGATTCCCATGTTGCCCACCTCCCACACCTCTCACCACATCCCACAAAAACATCTCCCACAAGTGTGGCCCATCACCTCAATGGACTTACACATCCTGGGGCCTTGCCACCAACCATAGACCACAGTTCACATCGTAGACCACACTCTCTCCCACACAGTTCTGAGTGGTGTGTGCTGATTTAATATGGCCTACATCTGTTGCCACAATGGTATTCAGGAAAACCTCCAAATCCAAAAGAAACCCCTGTATTTCAACTGCTCGTCCCCTCCCTGCCCCAAAAGTGTCAAGTGGCCACTGGCTCCACTCATTGTTATAATTTCTTCCATTGCTAGAATCACCATATGTGTACAACAAAATACCATTAAGTCCACTCTAGTCCATAGTTCTTCCCCCAATCCTGAGGGAACTGGGATGGTGATGTCCACTCCACCTCCAAGTGAGAGAGGGCTTATATCCCATGGATATGGTGGGTGGGATGATCCTGCCTGCAGATGCAGGCCCTCTCCATTCCCTGGGATGGCCATTGCCCATCGTAGTCTCCTCGCCAGGTGACTTGGATGAGTCCTTTGAGCTGTAGGGTAGGAGTTGCAGCTCCGCCGAGATTCCATGCACACCTGGCACATAGGTAGGCCAGAGGCTCCAGTCTCTGGAAGTATACCTAAAAACTTCTGAATCACATATAGGTTTGAATAGAAGGGACTGATGAACCATGTGCAGGGAGGACTTATTTGAGTCCAATTCTGTCACTCTCAGGAGCACAGATTCCAAAATAGAGCCCACTGATAAGGCATCAGTCTCTGGGGCTATCCACCCTTATATAGGACCTGGGTGTCTCCAGAGCCCTCAGGAGCCCCTCTGTGTGGGGTGATAGGCACTTAGATGTTCTATGAGCTCCTACTGTGGTGTGCGTAAGAGTTACCTCTGGGATGACCTCCCGACTCTCTTTGAAGTCTCTTAGCCACTTTAATTCATTTGTCTTTACCTTCCCCCCCTTTTATTCAAGGTCTTTTTCCAGTTGTATTGCCAGTTGGCACTTGGTATTAATCCCTCGTTGCCAGGGACGCTCATCCCCAGGAGTCATGTCCCACGTTGGGGGGAAGGTAATGCAATCATATGCTGAGTTTGGCTTAGAGAGAGGCCACGTTTGAGCAACAAGGAGGCTCTCAGGTGGCAACCCTTAGGCACCCCACAACTGCAGGCTAAGTCTCAGTTACCAGAGCAAAGACTCACAAGGGTAGTCATCAATAAAAAGAACACATCAGTGGGTCATCCTCTTTTGACAGACACTGTCCCTGCACTCAGAGGACTATTGCTGCTCCCTTGGTGACTGTGACAGAGCTCTCCAGGCTAGGAATTCAGATTCCCTCATTTATTGTGTGATTGTCCAACCATCGTGACCATGCCCCATCTTTTGGACTTTTGAACGATTTTGTATATCTTTCATGTATATTCGGATGAACTAATTCCCATGAAACCCCCCTCCCAGACACCCCCCAGCAATAAACCCCTGCAGTACCCATTGTAACCCTTCTGTGATCCAAATCCTCCATGAACATGTAGTCCATAAAATAATCAAATACACTTACTAGGAAAAAGAGACAACTATGATAAGCTTACATGCAAGAGACAAACATAAGGAAACTCAGGGGGAAAAAAAAAGAGAAAGAAAAAAACAAAACAAAACAAAATATAATTAGTGGATTTGGATATTCAAAAAAGCAAAGGAAATGCCTTTAAAAAATATATATATATATTTACATATATATATTTTTTTCCTTTCTCTTTTCTTTTCTTTCCTTCCTTTTATCACTGTGTTATTGGATGTCCGGTGTGCCGTGACACTTTCCCCCTCTCAATCCCCATTGTCCCCCTATTTTTATCACACACAGAGTGCCGGAGACTCCCAGATGCCAACCACCCTCCTTCCCCACCCCATATTAACCCCCCCCTTTTTTCGGATGTTAGCATTGTTATAACTGTTACACAGATAGCAAAATATAGCAACTAAACATTGTCAATGATTTAAAGTATAGTTTACAATTTAGATGATACAGTTTAATAATTTTGATGATATTTACCATGTCCTGTGTCCATTACTGTAAGGTAATGAAAAACCTTCCGCATGACCACCAAACACCCCATTAAATCTTGACTGTTCCCTTCCCCCGAGCCCCCCAGGGCCCATGATACCACCCTATCCCGACCCATGGAATGTCAAGATTCACAGTTACATGCCCTGGGAATTTGAAGCTGCCCTTCCTAATCCACCCACCCGCCAGTGCTGCACCACCAAACCCAGGAACTCCACCACTCATCTGCCCCATCCCCCAACATGCAACCACACTCTATCCCTTTACCATAGATTATGTCCATATGGGTGATGGCTCAAAGCCTGCTCTTCTCTTACTCTCCCTTGTTAACCTATCTTTCAGACAATGGTTCTCAGAGACTGCTCACTTACCTCAGTTCAGATCAGTGAGGTCATATACTGTTCATCCTTCAGTGCCTGACTTGCTTCACTCAACATAAGGTCTTCAAGATTCATCCACGTTATTCCATATGTTAGCCCTTTGTTCCTTCTTACAGCTGAGTAATATTCCATTGTATGTATGTACCACATTTTGCTTATCCATTCATCTGTTGATGGGCACCGAGGATGATTCCAACTTTTGGCAATGGTGTACAATGCCGCTATGAACATTGGTGTGCATATATCTGTTTGTGTCTTTGCTTTCAGTTCTTCTGCATATATACCCAGCAGTGGAATTGCTGGATCATACGGAAGATCTATTGTTAGTTTTCTGAGGAACCGCCGAACTGTCCTCCACAGTGGCTGGACCATACCGCAGTCCCACCAGCAGAGGAAGAGGGTTCCTATTCTTCCACATCCTCTCCAAGATTTAGTGTCTCCTGTTTTTTTAATAGCTGCCATTCTGATGGGTGTAAGATTGTATCTCATTGTAGTTTTAATTTGCATTTCTCTCATAGCAAGCGATGTTGAGCATTTTTTCATGTGCTTTTTAGCCATTTGTATTTCTTCCTTGAAGAAGTGCCTTTTCAGGTCACTTGCCCATTTTTTTAAATGGGTTGTTTGTCCTTTTATTTTCAAGGTGTAAAATTTATTTTTATATGCAGGATATTAGGCCTCTATCAGATATATTGTTGCCAAATATTTTTTCCCATTGGGTAGGCTTCCTTTTTATTTTCTTAATAACATCGTTTGAGGTGCAGAAGTTATTAATTTTGATGAGATCCCATTTATCTATTTTTTCTGTTGCTGCTCGTGCTTTGGCTCTGAAGTTCATGAAACCATTTCCTATTACAAGGTCCTGTAGATGCTTCCCTACATTATCTTCCAAGGTCTTTATGGTTTTGGCTCTTATATTTAGATCTTTGATCCATCTTGAGTTGATTTTTGTATAATGTGTGAGATGGTATTTTTCTCTCATTCTTTTGGATATGGATATCCAGTTCTCCAAGCACTACTTGTTAAAGAGGCCATTCTCTCCCAACTGAGTGGGCTTCGTGGCCTTGTCATATATCAGATGATTGTATATGCGAAGATCTATATCAGAAATCTCAATTCGGTTCCTTTGGTCAGTAGGTCTATCCTTGTGCCAACACCATGCAGTTTTGATCACTGTAGCTTTGTAGTATGTTTTAAAGTCAGGTAGTGTGATACCTCCAAGTTCATTTTTCTTTTTCAATATGTCTTTGGAATTCGGGGCCTCTTGCCTCTCCAAATATATTTTGTGGTTAGTTTTTCCAGTTCCTTAAAAAATACAGTGTTGACTTTTATTGGGATTGCATTAAATCTGTAGATTAGTTTGGGTAGGATAGACATCTTGATATGTTTAGACTTCCTATCCATGAACAGGGAATATTTTTCCATTTATTTAAGTCTTCTTTGATTTCCTTTAACAGTGTTGTGTAGTTTTCTGTATATAAGTCCTTTACATCTTCAGTTAAATTTATTCCTAGGTTTTGATTCTTTTATTTACTATTGTAAATGGTATTTTTTCCTGATTTCCTCCTCAGTTTGCTCGTTATTGGTGTACAGAAATGCTACTGATTTTTGAGCATTGATCTTATAGCCTGCAACATTATTGAACTCCTTTATAAGTTCTAGAAGCCTTGTTGTAGATTTCTCAGGGCTTTCTATGTATAGGATCATGTCATCTGCAAATAATGAAATTTTTACTTCTTCTTTTCCAATCTGGATGCCTTTTATGTCCTTTACTTGTCTCGTGCTTGTGCAAGTACTTCTAAGACAATGTTAAATAGGAGTGGTGATAGTGGGCATCCTTGTCTAGTTCCCAATCTCAGAGGGAAGGCTTTTAGGATATCACCATTGAAAATGATGTTAGCTTAGGGTTTTTCATATATACTCTATCATTTTCAGAAAGTTTCCATCTATTCCTATCTTTTGTAGAGTTTTATGAGGAAAGAGTGCTGTATTTTGTGGAATGCTTTTTCTGCATCTATAGAGATGATCATGTGATTTTTTTCTTTCAATCTGTTTATGTGGTGTATTACATTGATTAATTTTCTTATATTGAACCATCCTTGCATACCTGGGATGAAACCGAGTTGGTCATGGTATATAATCCTTTTGATATGTTGTTGAATGCGATTAGCAAGTATTTTGTTAAGGATTTTAGAATCTAGGTTCATTAGAGAAATTGGTCTGTAATTTTCCTTTCTTGTGGTATCTTTATTTGGTTTTGGTATTAGGGTAATGTTGGCATCATAGAATGAGTTAGGTAGTATTCCTTCTACTTCTATTTTTTGGAAGAGCTTAAGTAGAATTGGTGTTAGCTCTTTCCTGAATGTTTGGTAGAATTCAGCTGTGAAGCCATCTGGTCCTGGACTCTTCTAGGTTGGGAAGTTTTTTTATGACTGAGTCTATCTCTTTACTTTTACTTGGACTGTTGAGTTCATGTCTTTCTTCTTTCATCAATGTCGGCTGTTTGTGGGTTTCTATAAACTTGTCCATTTCCTCTAAATTGTCATTCTTGTTGGCATATAGTTTTTCAACGTATCTTCTTATGATACTCTTTATTTCTGTGGGGTCAGTAGTGATGTCCCCTTGCTCATTCCTTATTTTATGTATTTGCATCTCTTCTCTTTTTCTTTGGTAGTCTGGCTAAGGGTTTGTCAATTTTGTTGATATTCTCAAAGAACCAACTTTTGGTTTTGTTTATTTTTTCCAGTGCTTTCTTTTTTTTTTTTTTTTTTTTTTTAAATAGTGGCTTTATTGAGATTTCATTGACATACAATAAACTGCACATTTTAAAAGTGTACAATTTGATAAGTTTGGCAGAACCATATGCCCAGGAAACCATCGTGATGGTGATGAAGAAAGTCAACAAGTCCATTGCCCCAAAAGTCTCCTTCTGCCCTTTTGTCAACCCCTCCCCCACTCCCTGCCCAGCTCCCCACAAAACCAATGATCTCTTTCTGTTACTCTAGACTGCATTTTCTAGAGTTTTATATAAAAAGTATCATGCTTTCTTATTCTCTATTTCATTTAGTTCTGCTCTAATCTTTGTTATTTCCTTCTTTCTACTTCCTTTACATTTAGTTTGTTGTTCTTTTTCTAATTCCTCCAAGTGTGCAGTTAGGTCTTCAATTTTAGCTCTTTCTTCTTTTTTAATATATGAATTTATGGCTATGAACTTCCCTCTCAGGACTGCTTTCCCTGCGTCCCATAGGTTTTTATATGTTGTGTTGTCGTTTTCATTAGTTTCAAGGTAGTTACTGATTTCTTTTGAGATTTCCTCTTTGACCCACTGTTTTTCTAAGAGTGTGTTGTTTAACTTCCATATCCTTGTGCCTAACCTGTTTCTCTGGCCCTTAGTGATTTCCAACTTCATTCCGTTTTGGTCAGAGAAATTGCTTTGTATAATCTCAATATTTCTGAATTCATTGAGTGTTGTTCTGTGGCCTAGCATGTGGTCTATTTTGGAGTATGTTCCATGTGCACTCGAGAAGAATGTAAATCCTGCTGTATTTGGTGTAGTGTTCTGTATATGTCTATTATGTCCAGGTCTTCTAATGTATTGTTGACTACCTTAGTTTCTTTATTGATTCTCTGTCCAGATATTCTGTCTAATGATGATAGTGGTGTGTTGAAGTCCCCTGCTATAATTGTAGAGGCATTTATTTCTCCTCTTACTTTTTCCAGAGTTTGCCGCACGTATTTTGAGGAACCTCGATTAGGTGCGTAACTGTTGATGATTGTTCTCTCTTCTTGAGAGATTACTCCTTTTACTAATATGTAGTTTCCATCTTTGTCTTTTACAATAGTTTTGCATTTAAAGTCTATTTTGTCTGATATTAGAATAGCTACTCCTGCCCTTTTTTGGCTATTGTTAGCTAATAAAATGGTTTTCCAGCCATTCACTTTCAGCCTCCTTGAATCCCTGTGTCGAAGGTGGGTTTCTTGTAGACAGCATATAGATGGATCATATTTTTTTTATCCATTCTGCCAATCTGTGTCTTTTGATTGGTGAATTTAATCCATTAACATTCAGTGTTATTACTCGTAATGAATTTCTTACTTCAGACCTTTTTTCTTTGGATTAATGTATGTCATATGTTGTTTTGTTTCTCTTTTTGTCTTTTCAGTTGTTTTTAAACTCTCCTCCAAATCTCTCTCCTTTGTTTTTTCCTGTCAGCTTGTAGAGATGCCTTTAGTATTTCTTGTAGTGCTGGTTTCTTTGTCATACTCTCTTTTTTTTTTTTTTTTAACTTTCTAATTTTTTTTATTTGGTGAAATGGACTGAATATGAAC
>JAKSZT010054170.1:3537570-3596295 GCA_026826555.1 Tolypeutes matacus | reverse complement strand
TTTCTCTTTTTGACTTTTCAGTTGTTTTTAAACTCTCCTCCAACTCTCTCTCCTTTGTTTTTTCCTTTCAATTTGTAGAGATTCCTTTAGTATTTCTTGAAGTGCTGGTTTCTTCTTGACATACTCTCTTAACTGCTGTTTATCTGTGAATATTTTGAACTCTCCATCATTTTTGAATGCCAATTTTGCTGGATAGAGAATTCGTGGCTGGAAGTTTTTTTCTTTTAGTGTTTTGACTATGTCATACCACTGTCTTCTTGCCTCCATGGTTTCAGCTGAGAAATCAGCACTTAATCTTATTGTGCTTCCCTTGTATGTGATGGTTCTCTTTTCTCTTGCTGCCTTGAGTATTTTCTCTTTGTCTTGAGCATTGGACAGTTTGACAAGTATATGTCTTGGAGTTGGCCTGTTGGGATTTATACTATTTGGGGTGCGCTGTGCTTCCTGGATCTGCACATCCATCTCTCTCAATAGAATTGGGAAGTTTTCAGCCATAACTTCCTTCAACACTCCTTCTGTTCCCTTTCCCTTCTCTTCTCCTTCTGGGATGCCCATAATGCGTATGTTTGTGCGTCTGGCATTATCGGTTAATTCCCTGAGACCATACTGGATTTTTTCTATCTTTTTGTCTATCTTTTCTACAATCTCTTTGATTTCAACTGTATTGTTTTCCATATCACTAATTCTTTCCTCTGCCTGTTCAATTCTGCTGCCATGTGTGTCCAGCGTCTTTTTCATTTCTTGACTTTTGTCTTTGTTCGCCATCATATCCATTACCTTTTTAGGTGTGTTAGCTATTTCTTCAGTATGTTCTCCCAGTGTCTTCTTTATATCCTTAATCTCTTCCTTCAGTTCTTTAAGTTGGTCCATGATATTTGTTTGGATAGCTTTGATTAGTTGTTCGATGTACTGCATTACTTCCTGGTTTTTATTTTGTGCACTGGACTGTTCCATGTTTTCCAGTTTTTCGGAGTCATTTGTATTTTTCTGTTGCCCTCTGGTCATCATATTATCTTGATGGGTTTGTTCAGTTGATTAGGTTTTCTCTATGCTCTAGAATTTTATTTAGCTGTTGGTTCTGCGTGTGAGTTAAGTTTTCTCTTTGGCAGTTTTTCTTCTTATTTTATTTCCTTACTTCTTTCTATGTTCGCTTGAAGGCAAAAGGTTAGGGCCAGAGGAATCAAAAGATGTAAGGAAGGCAGAAGGATAATAGAAATATTGATAAAAGTTAGAAGAGGGGCAAAATGAGACTTAATGAGATGAATATTTAACTTGTGTAGGCAGTGTAGAGTACTAGGAAAAAATATGGAGTTCCTATAATGGACTGGGAATACAAATGGATGAATATATATATACAGTGATTTAGAAGGCTAGAATTATGAGGAGGTAGAGAAATAGTAGAGAAAGGTCTGAAAGGAAAAAGTTAATACTAATAAAAAAAAAAGAAAAGAAAAAAGAAGAAGAAAACGAAATAGATGGGATAAAAATTGACACCCTTAAGTTGTGGGCTTATGAAAAAATGTTGTCTCTAAGAACCACAACAGAAAACAGAAGGCAGAAACATGCAGGAAGGATAAGCGATAGTTTGTAATACAGAATCAATATATACAGCGAGTGGGAAATTACTGAATAAGAAGCCCAGCAAATAAGCTACCAGCTGGCAGCACCTATTTAAAAAATAAAATAAAAGGAAAAAGGAAGGGGGGAGGAAAATGGGAATAATAGCAATAGACCAGAAAGTAACAGAGAGAAACAAAGATCCACACAGGCAAGCAGTCAAACAGAGCTAAGGGGGGTCAATGATTCCCCTAGGGTCCACGTGGATCCTTCCTGCCTACTTGTGTTTATCTATGAATTTCCCCACAGGGTTCTATATGCAGGTCCTGAAGCAGCTTTTAGCTATTAAACTAAATTAAAAAGAATTTATTTTTCATTTGTTGAGGTGACCTCACTTTTTTTTTTTTTTTAAGCCAAATGCAGGACCCAAAATAATTCCTCTTCTAGACCAACCCCCTTACGGAAGGGACCCTAGCTGGGCCCGTGGAAATTAATCAAGCACGTCCCACTTTCCGGACTCCCCAGGTTAGCTGAAACTCTGATGTTAGTCAGTGAGGAGTGCTAAAGACGGCGGATTCCGCCCCTTCTGGCGCCTAGCTCCAGCGTCACCGGGCTGCTCAGTAAATCAGTTTGAGTGCATATTCGCGTCTGCTCTCAGCCTAATGCTACTTCAGGTCGGCTTATCTGCTCCCCAAAGCTATGGGGCGGTGCAGGCAGCCAGATCGATGTCTAAAAATATAAAATACCCTTCCCTGTCTTCCAACCGAACCCTCCTTTTTTTTGGAAGTGTCCCTTCCTCCTGGCTCCGCAGCGGCCCGGGTCTTATCCCTGGGTGGCTAGGGAAATCAGCTGCGTTCCCTGACCAAAATCCCCTCTCCGGTTCACCGGGTGCTGACTAGCTCGTTTGCTCTGTTCACACAAGGTCCAAGGGGCGCCAGGCAGCCAGCTCCCCAGAAAATAAAACTTTTTTCGCCCCGCCCGCGGCTCCAAATGGCCGTTTTATTATTTTTTTCTGTAACTGCGGGGCTCAGCCGCCTGTGCCAACTTCCACCGGCAGCCTCAAAACTCACGAATCTCCACCGTTCGGTCCACGCCGCCGATCCGCGCAGATAGATGTCCCAAGCCTCTCACTCCACGCGTGCACAGCACAGACCCCCCGGGCAGGACCCCGTCCCCAATCCGCCTTGCTCTGGGAGCTTGCAGTGTGTGCCCTCCTACACTAGCGCCATCTTGCCCTCCCAATTCCTGCTTGACAGAGTTTGGGAACAACGATTATCTGGACACACTTTATGCCTAGAAAGGATGGCCCAGGGACTCCAGCTAAAAGACCATGTCATACTCTCTTAATTTCTGTTTATCTGTGAATATTTTGAACTCTCCATCATTTTTGAATGCCAATTTTGCTGGATGGAGAATTCGTGGCTGGAAGTTTTTTTCTTTTAGTGTTTTGACTATGTCATACCACTGTCTTCTTGCCTCCGTGGTTTCAGCTGAAAAATCAGCCCTTAATCTTATTGTGCTTCCCTTGTATATGATGGTTCTCTTTTCTCTTGCTGTCTTGAGTATTTTCTCTTTGTCCTGAGCATTGGACATTTTGACAAGTATATGTCTTGGAGTTGGCCTGTTGGGATTTATACTATTTGGGGTGTGCTGTGCTTCCTGGATCTGCACATCCATCTCTCTCAATAGATTTGGGAAGTTTTCAGCCATTATTTCCTTCAGTACTCCTTCTGTTCCCTTTCCCTTCTCTTCTCCTTCTGAGATGCCCGTAATGCCTATGTTTGTGCATTCTCTATTATCAGTAAATTCCCTGAGTCCATGCTGGATTTTTTCTATCTTTTTGTCTATCTGTTCTACAATCTCTTTAATTTCAGCTGTGTTGTCTTCCATATCACTAATTCTTTCCTCTGCCTTTTCAAATCTTCTGTTATGTGAGTCCAGCGTCTTTTTCATTTCTTGGCTTGTGCCATTGTTCAACATCATATCCATTACCTTTTTAGGCATGTTTGCTATTTCTTCAGTATATTATCCCAGTGTCTTCTTTATATCCTTAATCTCTTCCTTCACTTCTTTAAGTTGGTCCATTATATTTGTTTAGATAGCTTTGATTAGTTGTTCGATGTTCTGCATCGCTTCCTGGTTTTTATTTTTTGCATTGGAGTGGTCCATGTTTTCCAGTTTCTCAGAATCATATGTATTTTTTTGTTGCCCTCTGGTCATCATATTATCTTGATGGGTTTGTTCAGTTGATTAGCTTTTCTCTATTCTCTAGAATTTTATTTAGCTGTTGGTTCTGCGTGTGAGTTAAGTTTTCTCTTTGGCAGTTTTTCATCTTATTTTATTACGTTGCTTCTTTCTATGTTCCCTTGAAGGCAAAAGGTTAGGGCCAGAGCAATCAAAAGATGTAAGGAAGGCAGAAGGATACTAGTAATATTGATAAAAGTTGGAAGAGGGGCAAAATGAGACTTAATGAGATGAATATTTAACTTGTGTAGGCAGTGTAGAGTACTAGGAAAAAAAATGGAGTTCCTACAATAGACTGGGAAAACAAATGGAGGAATATATATATAGTGATTTAGAAGGCTAGAATTATGAGGAGGGAGAGAAATAGTAAATAAAGGTCTGAAAGGAAAAAGTTAATACTAATAAAAAAAAAAAAGAAGAAAACAAAATAGATGGAATAGAAATTGACACCCTTAAGTTGTGGGCCTATGAAAAAATGTTGTCTCTAAGAGCCACAACAGAAAACAGAAGGCAGAAAGGTGCAGGAAGGATAAGCGATAGTTTGTAATACAGAATCAATATATACAGTGAGTGGGATTTTACTGAAAAAGAAGCCCAGCAAAGAAGTGACAAGCTGGCAGCACCTAATTAAAAAAAAAAAATAGAAGAAAAAAGATAGGGGGGAGGAAAGAGGAACAAAAAGCAAGAGACCAGAAAGAAACAGAGAGAAACCAAAGATCCATATACGCAAGCAGTCAAACAGAGCTAAGGGGCGTCAATTATTCCCCTATGGTCCACGTGGATCCTTCCTGCCTACTTGTGTTTATCAATCAATTTCCCCACAGGGTTCTTTATGCAGGTCCTGAAGCAGCTTTTAGCTATTAAACTAAATTAAAAAGAGTTTAATTTTCACTTATTGAAGTGACCTTCTCATTTTTTTTTTATTTTTATTTTTTTAGCAAAATGCAGGACCCAAAATAATTCCTCCTCTAGACCAACCCCCTTATGGAAGAACCCTAGCTGGGCCCGTGGTAATTAATCAAGCACGTCCCACTTTCGGGACTCCCCAGGTTAGCTGTAGCTCTGATGTTTGTCATTGCGGAGTGCTAAAGACGGCCGATTCAGCCCCTTCTGGAGCCGAGCTCGAGCGTCACCGTGTTGATACGTAAATCAGTTTGAGTGCAGATTCGTGTCTGCTCTCAGCCTGGTGCTGCTTCAGGTTGGCTTATCTGCTCCCCAAAGCTATGGGGCAGTGCAGGCAGTCAGATCAATGTCCAAAAATAAAAAATACCCTTCCCTGTCCTCCAACAGAACCCTCCCTCTTTTGGGAAGTGTCCCTTCTTCCTGGCTCCGCAGTGGCCCGGTTCATATCCCTGGGTCGCTAGGGAAATCAGCTCCATCCCCCAACCAGAATCCCCCCTCCGGTTCACCGGGTGCCGATTAGCTCATTTGTTCTGTTCACACAAGGTCCAAGGGGTGCCAGGCAGCCAGATCCCCAGAAAATAAAACTTTCTCACCCTGCTCACAGCTCCAAATGGCCGTTTTATTTTATTTTATTTTTTTCTCCCTAACCGCGGGGCTCAGCTGTCTGTGCCAACTACCACCGGCAGCCTTAAAACTCACGAATCTCTACCGTTCCGTCCACGCCATTGATCCACGCAGATAGATGTCCCAAGCTTCTCACTCCACGCGTGCACAGCACATACCCCCGGGCAGGACCCCATCCACAATCCGCCTTGCTCTGGGAGCTTGCAGTGTGTGCCCTCCTACACTAAAGCCATCTTGGCCCTTCCTCCTCCAGTGTCTTTTTGATTTCTTGGATCATGTGATTCATCACCATCATATCCATCATGTTTTTACATATGTTTTCAAGTTCTTCAGTATGTTCTCCCCTTGTCTTCTTACCATCCTTAATCTCTTCTTTCACTTCATTAAGTTGGCCCATGATATTTGTTTGGACAGCTTTGATTAGTTGTTCGATGTTCTGCATCTCCTCCTGTTTTTTAGTTTGTTCATTGGACTGGGCCATGTTTTCCTGTTTCTTAGTAAAATTTGTAATTTTTTTGCTGTATTGTCATCTTTTAATCTTGATGGGTTTATTACAGTTGATTATCTTCTTCTCTACTCTAGGGTTTATTTAGTTGCTGTTTTGTGTGTGTGTGTGTGTGTGTTAGTTTTCTCTTTGACACTTTGTTTCTCTTATTGTATTTCCTTGCTGTTGTCTATGTTCCCTTGAAGGAAAAAATTAGGGCCAGAGAAAGCAAAAAAGGTAAGAAAATAAAAAGGTTAATAGTAATAATAATAATAAAAGTTAGAGGAGGGATCATATAAGACCTAGGAAAATAGATATTTGACTCATGTAAGCAGTATAGAGTAATAGGCTTTAAAAAGTGGAGTACCAACAATGAAATGGGGAGCAGAATAGAGAAAAATATATAGAATGAATTAAAACGCCAGAATGATGATGATAGAGGGGAAGAGAAAGAAAAGTAAAAAAGAAAAAAGGTTAATAAGACAAAGAAGCCAGAATAGATGAGATAGAAATAAAAAGCAGAAAAATTGAGGGCTTAACAAAGTGAGGTGGAATGTAAGAACAACAGAAAGTGGAAGATGGAAAGATGAAGGAAGGAAAAGAGATATCATTGGTAGACAAATTTGGTATGCACAGAAAAGGGGAAATCAAGGAAGAGGAAACACAGCAAACAAGAAACGAGCCAGCAGCACATAATTAAAATGAAAAGGGGGGGGGAGAAAGTGGAAAGAAAAACAACAAAACAAATACACACACAAGGAAGCAGTCAAACAAATCTAAGGAAAAACAACCTTCCCTATTCAGCCCCTGAGGAGCTTCTCTGGGTGCTGGTGTTCATCAATCAATTACCCTGGGGCCTGCCTTGTGCAGGTTTTGAAGTGGGTTTTAGCAAGTATACTAAATTAAAATTTTAAAAAAGTAACCTTTTTAAAGGCATTATAGGAGACCCTAGAGAAGCTAATCCAAAAATAAAGTCTGTGTTTTCCCTTCCTGAAAATATTAGCTGGATGTTTGATATCCCCGTGGATCACTACTCTAAGAGGCGTGAGGAATTAAACTAGGGATCTCATATATTCAAGGTGGAAACTCCTCCACTGAGCTAAACTTTCTTGTTGAGTCAGTTAGCTCTTCAGAAAGCTATCTAGTCACTTTCCCTCAGGGAGGTTTGACTCTTTGCAGTTGGGTATATTCATGCTGATTAGGAGCCTGTCTGTCCCTGCCCCCTTTCCATTCTTATTGCTTTCTCTCCTAGGGCAGCAGGATGCAATAGCCTGTGTGAGCAGAAACCCCCTCACCTCTCTTGGTCAGGTTGATTTCCCTTCTGAAATTCAAATGGGACTCTGGTGACCAAACTCACTGCAGAGAAATGACTTTCTACCCTCTTCCAGACCACCCCCTCCTGTCAGGGGACCCTAAATAGGCCCTTGGAAGCTTATTAAGCACTTCCTACTGTCTGTTTCCCTTAGAGGAGTTGAAATTTTGATAGTTTTCTGCACAGGACTAGTCAATTGCCTGACTCTGTCCTCTCCCAGGCCAAATTTCTCTATCCCAGGGCGGTTAGGTAAATCAAGCTGCCTCAGCAGATTTGCCTCTCCCCGCTTCCTGGTGCCACCTCAAGCCAGCTGGTATGCTCCCCAAAGCTCAAAGGGGGCCCAGGCAACCAAGCCCACAGAAAGTAAACCACTCTCTACCCTTTGCCAAACCCTCCCACTGTCAGAGAACACTCCCTCCTCCTGGGTGGCTGGCAGGAGTTGGGGCTCACAGCGGCTTTTTGCCTTGATGGTGGGGCTTAGCCATCCACCATTTCCAGCCAGAGACAGGGGCAAGAAACTCACAGTTTCACCTTGAGCAATTTATCTCTTTTTCCAGCTCCCTACAGGCCAAATGCCTTGAAGTCTCCTGCTCTGTGGGTTCCCAAAACATCTTGTTTGGGCAGCGTCTTGCCCCCACTCAGCCATTCTTTTTTGTGAGGGAGATGGTGAGTGCCCACTTAAACCAACGCCATTTTGTCACCTGTTTCCCTATACTTTAAATGTAACTTTTAAAATCCAAACTTCTTTAAAAATAAAGTTTATTATATGAAAAAAAGAACTTGTCCGTAGCAGTTTGATATTGATGAATTCCAAAAAGAAATATTGGATTATGTTTGTAAACTGGTGTTTTCCTCTGGGTGTATTAAAGTGTATTGGATTCAGAGGTTTTACTTTTACTTTATTAAATAATGATTAAGGCTTTGATTGGGTCATGTCAGTAGGATGTTGAGTCACTGCCCCTTGGTGGGTGGAGACTCACAGAAAAACTGCACTGCGGAGAAAGGAGGCTGGAGTTTTGATCCTGGAGCCCTGAGAAATTAGTACACAGAGGAGCTTGGTCATGAGGAAAGAGAAAAGGCCCCATGAAGAGAAACAAGCCATTCACCTGATAGTCTCCCACTGGCCTTGTGGAGATAGCAGAGGAGCTGAGCCCAGAGAGGAGCAAGCCCCGGAAAGAGAGGAATCCAGGAAGCCTGAACCGTCACAGACACTGACAGCCATTTTGCTCCAGCACGTGGCAATAGACTTTGGTGAGGGAAGTAACTTATGCTTTATGACCTGGCAACTGTAAGCTTCCAACACAAATAATTACCCTTTATAAAAGCGAATGATTTCTGGTATTTTGTATCAGCACCCCTTTGGCTGACTAATACATCACCTAAGACCCAAATACACAAACTGGTTGAAAGTGAAAGGAAGGGAAAAGATATTCCATGAAATGAGTAACCAAAAAATAGCTGGGGTAGCTATATTAATATTGGACAAAATGGACTTTATGTGAAAAGCTGTTAGAGACAAAGAAGGACACCATATATTAATAAAAGAGTTAATCCACCAAGAAGAAATGACAATCATAAATATTTATTCATCTAACCAATGTTCCCCAAAATACATGAGGTAAACACTGACAAAACTGAAGGGAAAAACAGACACTTCTACAATAATAGTTGGAGATTTCAATACACCATTCTCATCAAAAGATAGAACATTTAGACAGAATATTAATAAGGCACCAGAGAACTTGAATAATATAATAAATTTATACATTTATTATATTATTGGCACATATGAACACATTTACAGAATAGTGCACCTCCAAACAGAAGAATATACATCCATCTCAAGTGCTCATGAATAGTTTTCCAGGAAAGACTACATATTGGGTCAAAAAACAAGTCTAAATAAATTTTTTAAAATTGATATACAAAGCATCTTCTTTGACCATAATGGAAT
This sequence comes from Tolypeutes matacus, assembly GCA_026826555.1. Classification (NCBI taxonomy): domain Eukaryota; kingdom Metazoa; phylum Chordata; class Mammalia; order Cingulata; family Chlamyphoridae; genus Tolypeutes; species Tolypeutes matacus. The sequence goes on along the minus strand of JAKSZT010054170.1, from coordinate 3,587,217 downwards.
GAAGATGGAAATCAATAATAAGTGGAGAATTGGAAAATTCACAAATATATGGAATTCAAATAACAATCAGTGATTTAAAGAAGAAGTTGCAAGAGAAATCAGTAAACATCTTGAGATGAATGAAAATGAGAACACAGCATATCAAAACTTATGGGATACAGCAAAGGTAGTGCTGAGAGGGAAATTTATAGTCATAAATGCCTACATTACAAAGGAAGAAAGATCTAAAATCAAAGACCACTGCACAGCTGGAGGAACTAGTAAAAGTTCAGCAAACTAATCCCAATGGAAGCAGGATTCAGGAAAGAAATAACACTGATTAGAGCAGAAATAAATGGAGTTGAGAACAAAAAACAAGAGAGAGAATAAAAAAAACTAAAAGTTGGTTCTTTGAGAAATTCAACAATATTGACAAACCTTTTGCTAGACTGATAAAGAAAAAAATAGAGAAAATGCAAATAAATAAATTCAGAAGTGGGAAATGGATCATTACTACTAACCCCACAGCAATAAAAAAGATTATAAGAGGACACCATGAACAACTGTATGCCAAGAATTAGACAATTTGGATGAAATGGACAATTTCCTAGTAACACACAAACACCCTGCACTGACTCTAGAAGAAATAGAAGATCTCAACAGACCATTTACAGATAAAGAGATTGAATCAGTCATCCAAAACACAACAAAAGTCCAGGAGCATTTGACTTCACAGTTGACTTTTCTACCAATCATTCCAGGAAGAATTAATATGAAACCTGCTCAAATTCTTCCCAAGAATTGAACACATGGGAACACTACCTAACTCATTCTATGAGACCACCTTCACCCTAATACCAAAGCCAGATAAAGACACTACAAAAAAAAAAAAAAAAAAAAAAGAAAAAAGAAAAAAAGAAAAGAAAATTACAGGCAATTTCTCTTATGGATATAGATGCAAAAATCCTCAACAAAATACTTTCAAATGGAATCCAACAGTACATTAAAAGAGTTATTCACCATGATCCAGGAATGCAAGGGTGGTTCAACATAAGAAAAATAATGTCATAATACCACATTAATAGAATAAAGAAAAAAATAAATGCCTGATTAGCTCAATTGATGCAGAAAAAACATTTGACAAAATACAGGACCATTTCTTGATTTAAAAAAACACTTGGAAAATAGGAAGAGAAGGAATCTTTATTTCTTAAAGGGTATATATGAAAAATCCTCAGCTAACATCATATTCCATGATGAAAGACCAAAAGCTTTCCCTTTAAGATCTGGAACAAGATAAGGATGCCCACTATCACCACTGCTATTCAGCATTGTCCTGGAAATTCTGGCCAGAGCAATTAGGCAAGAAAAGGCATCTATATGGCAGATAGCTCTGGAGTTTGGTGCCTTGCCAAAGGGCTGTACTTTGGAGATTGTGCACCTGAGTGTGACAGAGTTGGACTCAGATGTAACTTCTCTACTCATGCCTCTTCTGTCCTTTTTATTTGAACCTATAGTTGGTGCTGGAGTTGGTAGGTGTATGTCCAAGGGACTTGAATCTTTGGGCTGTCTGTGTGCCAGCTGGGCCCTGAGCCTCAGTGGAGTTGCAACAACCACTCTCCAGTTCATTGGACTCACCCAGGACAACTAACAAGGAGATGAAGATGGACAACCACTATACCAAGGAACCGAGAGAGTCTACAACTGCAAGTAAGAGATTCTTATCCACCAGCCATATGGGATCGAAGTCCCCTCTCAATTAGAGGCAGAGTGGGCGTCACCATCCCAGTGTCCTCAGGATTGGGGAATAAAATATGGACTAGTGTAGACTTACTGGTATTCTACTATAGACCTATTGTGATTTTATCAAAGGAAGAAATTACACCATTGATATGAAGACAGTGGCTACTAGAGGTGCTGAAGAAAGGGAGAGGGAAAATGTGTAATATGGGGGCATTTTCAGGACTTGGAATTGACCTGGATAACATTGCGGTGACAGATACAAGCCATTATATATCCTGCCATAGCCTACAAAATTGAGTGGGAGAGAGTGTAAACTACAATGTAAACAATAGTCCATGCTTAGTGGCAATGCTCCAAAATGTGTTCATCAATTGCCATGAATGTACCACACTAATGAAAGAAGTTGTTAATGTGGGGAAAAGTGGGCAGTCTGGGGAGCAGGGCATATGGGAATCACTTATATTTTTAATGTAATATTTTATGTAATTAAAAAAATAAAAATATATTAAAAAAAAATAAAAGGCACCCAAATTGGAAAGGAAGAATTAAAACTTTCACTATTTGAGGATGACATGATCCTATACATAGAATGTCCTGAACAATCTACAACAAAGCTCCTAGAGCTACTACACACATTCAAGAAAGTGGTGGGGTACAAGATCAACATGCAAAAACCAGTAGTGTTTCTATACAGCAGTAATTAGCAATCTGAGGAAGAAATCAAGAAAAAAATTCATTTACAGTAGCAACTAAAAAAATCAAATGTCTAGGAATAAATTTAACCAAGGATATAAAGGACTTGTACACAAAAAATTACAAAACATTGCTAAAAGAAATTTTAAAAAGACCTAATTAAATGGAATGAGCTTCTATTTTCATGGATTGGAAGAGTAAATCTCATTAAGGTTTCAGTTCTACCCAAAAGGATTTACAGGTTCAATGCAATCCCCTTTGAAATTCCAACAACCTTCTTTGCAGAAATGGAAAAGCAAACCTTCAGATTTATTTGGAAGTGTAAGGAGCCTAGAATAGACAAAAACATCTTGAAAAAAGAACAAAGTTGAAGGACTCACTTCCTTACTTTATAATAATGCAGGGCTTTCTTCTGCCATTTTGCTATTGTGTTTTTGTAAGCTTTACAACTTTTTGGCTTTCAATTTTTCCACTAATGTCTACTTTTGTAGTTTTTATTTTGTTTATATGGAGTCCCTTCTCATTTTCTTCAGTGTGTTTTTCAGATATTTTCTTTTTGGTTACCATGGTTATTAACTTTAACATCATAAATCTCTAACAATCTCATTTGATATGATACCAATTTAACTTTAATAGCAAAAACAAACTATGTTCCTGTACCCACCTGACCCTCACCTTTTTGTTTTTCTTGTTACAAATGACATCTTTATATACTATGTTTCCCAAATAATAGATTTATCATTACTTTTTTATGCATTTAGATCTTCTAAGAAGTGAAAAGTGTAGTTACATACCAATAATACATTATAATAACCCTGGCATTTAAAATTACCAAAGTGGTTACCTTTACCAAAGATCTTTATGTCTTTATGCTGCTTCAATTTACTGTCTAGTATCCTTTCCTTTCAATCAGAAAAACCCTGTTTAGTGTTGATTGTAGGGCAAATCTATTGGTGATGAATTCCCTCAGCTTTTTTGTACCTGGGAATCATCTTAATCTCTCCCTCAATTTGTAAAAAGAGTTTTACTGGATATAAAATTCTTCTTGGCAATCATTTTCTCTGAGTACTTTCAACATTTCATTCCATTGCCCTCTTCCCTCTATGATTTCTGAATAGAAATAGACACAATCTTATTGGAATTCCCTTGGGTATGATACATTGCTTCTCTCTGGTATCTTTAAAGATTCTTTGTCATTGGCATTTGACAGACAGTTTGATTATAATGTGTCTGGACTTGGATCTCTTATAGTTTATCCTGTTTGGGGTTCGTTGGGCTTCTTGAATGTGTATATTTATATCTTGTGTTAAATTTGGGAAGTTTTCTGCCATTATTTCTTTGAATATTCCTTCCACAACTTTCTTTTTCTTGTTCTGGGATTCCCATAATGCATATATTGCTATGCTTGATGGTGTCCCACAAATCTCTTTGTCTCTGTTCATATTTCTTCATTCTTTTTTATTTTTCTCAGACTGTATAATTTCATTCGTCCCTCCAGAATGGAGCCAGAGACCCACAATGAACATGCAGACTGGCTCCACACCGACCTGGGGAGTGGGTGGAGGAAGGACAGCCAGGGCGCCAAGAGATTTGCCTACCATGTTGTTTGTTTACTTTATTTGGTGCTCACCCAGTTACCAAAACACTTTATCTGTTTCCTGGAGCTCTGAAAATATGGCTCTGTCAGTTTTTGGTAGGTGTTCAAAGATTCTGTGATGGAACAGAACCCTGGACCATTTCATGCCACTGTCATGGTTGACTGGAAGTCTAAGCATTTCATTTTGGAGGACTGTAAAAGGTGTTGCTTTTAGTTTCAGTTTCATCATGTTCATTTGTAGTTATAGAAATGCAATTAATATTTGTACATTAATCTCATGTAATGCAAACTGGCTGAACTCACTTATCTTTATTATTTTATTTCTTCTACTTGCTTTGGGATTTTTTTTGTCTCTTCTTTTTCTGGTGTGTTGTTTCACTTCCCAGTGTTTGGAGAAATTCTTCTTATCTTTGTTTTATTGATTTCTAATTTGATTCCATTATGTTAAGAGAACACATTCTATATGATTTCAACTGTCTTAATTTTTTTGAGGTTTTTATTTTAAGTGAATTGGGATATGGTCTATCTTGGTGAAAGTTTCATGAGTGCTTGGAAGAAATGTGTTTTTTGCTGTTGCTGGGTAGGGTGTTCTATAAATTTTGGTTATCAGTGTGGGTGAATGGTGTTTTTCTGTTCTTCTACATCATCACTGCTTTTCTGTCCATTAGTTCCATCAATTGTTAAAAAAATGGTGTTGAAGACTCAAAATAAAATATGGATTTTTCTATTTATCCTTTCAGTTCTGTCAGTGTTTGCTTCATGTATTTCAAATCTCTGTAATTTTTTAATGCATCCATACTTAGGATTGGTATTTGTGGTGGTTTGGAGCTATGTACCCCATAAAAACCTGTTCTTAAACTTAATCCATTCCTGTGGGTGTGAATCTTTGTAAATAAGACCTTTTGATGAGTTTACTCCAGTTATGGTGTAGCCTAACTCAGTCAGGATGGGCCTTAATACTATTATTGGAGTCTTTTACAAGCAGCATGAAATTCAGAGAGAAAACTACAGAGGGAGCAGGCAGAAGCTGAAAGTCAATGGACACTGGAAGAGAAGGTAGAGGCCAGGAGAGACTTCCATGTGCGTTGTCATGTGACAGAGGAGGCAAAGACCAAGGACCACTAGCAGCCAGTCCCAGAACACCAGTCTTAAGGAAGAAAGCATTGCCTAGATCACTCTGTGATTTGGACTTCTAGCCTCAAAACTGTGAGCCAATAAATTATCATTGTTTAAGCCAACCCATTGCACGGTATTAGCTTTAGCAATGGGGAAAAGAAAATATATGTCTTCTTTGTAGATTGACCCTTTTATCTTTATGTAATGTCCTACTTTGTTCACAGTATTTTTTATGGCTCTGAAGGCTCTGATATTAATATAGCCACTCTGTCTTAACTATCAAACTTTTGTGCATGTGCATTGCCTCGGGATCCATCTTACTTTGGCTAAGCCACTTGACCCAATACTGATCTTTGGCCTAATTAATAAGCACTTTTCCAGCCCTGGGGCATAAACTCCTCCAGAGCCCAAACCTGCATCTGTGGCCACTACCCACACCACCCATACAGCTCACCAAAAACTCATAGCTGGTCCCAAATAAAAAGCTAACCATCCCCACTGCCCTTGGACCCATAGTCCCTTTCTCTTTTCATCCACATTGACTTTAAACTAACCAATCCTTTACTCCCATGAGAACTCTACCCCTGGACCATAATAAAGGCACAAGACCTTGGGCCCCTCTTGCTCTGCTTGTGTGCTCTCCACCTTCTGGTTGAGTCACCCAAGCTGATTGTGCTTCCTGCTGACCTCTCAAAGCACCCCTCTTCTCTGGGACCTGGATTTAACAAACTACCTTTTGTTCATGCATTGTGACTTCAGACTCTCATTGTGTTGCATATAAGCCTCCACTTGGGCCCACATTTAAAATCCAAATTAACTAAATTGAAATACACTCTTTCTTTTTCTATAACTTTATTGATATATAATTCACAAACCATAAAACTTATTGTTTTACTTTGCCAAGAGCTGCTGGGACAAATATACTAGAAATGGGTTGCCTTTTATAATGGGAATTTATTAGGTAAAAAGCTTACAGTTCTAAAGCTGTGAAAATATCCAAATCAAGGCATCATAAGAGATATTGCCTCCCTGAAGATCAGCTGCTGGCAATCCTGGACTCCTTCCATGTGGAAAGACACAATGGAAGTTCTGCCAGTCTAGGTCTCTGTCTTCTCCTCCAGTCTTACTTTCTCCCTGAGCTCAGCTGTGGTTGAACAGGCATATGGCTTGTCTCTCCCTTCTTGTCCAGGCTTTCTCTCAGTCTCCCAGGGGCCTTATTTCCATGCCTCTGTGCTTTGCTGATTCCAGAATCTGGCCTCTGGGACCTCTCTCTCTGTTTCTCGGGGTTTCTCTGTCTGATGCTTTTTTCTATGTGTCTCTGTGTGTTTCTCCTATTATAAAGGACTCCAGCAACGGGACCAAGACCTACCCTGGTTAACACCTCACCAAAGTAATCCAGTCAAACCCCCCTCCCCCCAACTGAGTCCAATCCAATTTATGAGTCTCACACCCACAGGAATGGAAAGGTCCCAAGAACATGATAATTTCTGGGATACACAAAACACCCCAAACTTTCACACTCACCCTTTAAAGTGCACAATTCAGTAGTTTTTAGTATATTCATCAGGTTGTGCAGCAATCCCTGCTATCTAAATTTAAAATATTTTTATCACCCCAAAAAGAAATACTATATTTATTTGCCATCATTCCCCATTCCCTTTTACCAGACTCTGGCAACACCAATCTACTTTCTGTGCCTATGGATTTGTCTATTATGTACATTTTATACAAATGAAATCATACAATATGTATTTTTTTGTGATTTCTTTCACCTAGCATAATGTTTTTGAGTTTCATTAATATTACAGCATATATCAATATCATCTTCCATTTTATGGCTGAAAAATATTTCAGTATATGGATATGTTACATTTTGTTTATCCATTCATCAGCTGATGGACATTTGGCTTGTTTTAATTTTTGAGTATTATGAATTATGCTCCTTTGAAGATTCTTTTTTAAAATTTGTTATTGTGGTAAAACATAAAGCACAAATGATCCCATTTTAACCATTTTCATGTGTTCAGTTCAATGATATTAATTACAGTCACAATATTATGTTAACATGCTTGAACATTCTTGTACTAACTTTTGTGTGGAAAAATTTTACTTTTATTTGGGTATATATTCAGGAGTGGAATTTCTGGGTCATATAGTAATTTAGGTATAACCTTTTGTCAAAATACCAGATAGTTTTCCAAAGTGGCTGCAACATTTCACAATCCCACCTGAAATATACAAAGGTTCTAGTTTCTCCATATCCAAATCAATACTTGTTATTGTCTACCTTTTTAATTTTAGCCATCCTTGTGTGTGTGGTGCTATCACATTTGGTTTTGATTTGCATTTTCCTAGTAACTAATGATGCCGAGCATCTTTGCATGTGCTTACTGGATATTTGTGCATCTTCTTTGGAGAGACATCTATTCATATTCTCTATCTTGTTATTGTTCAGTTGTAAGAGTTCTTTATATATCCCAAATAAAAGTATGAAATGTGATTTCCAAACATTTTCTTCCACTCTGTGGGTTGCCTTTTCACTCTCTTTATGGTATTTTTTGAGGCACGAATTTTAACTTTTTATGAAGTTCAATTTATATATTTTCTGCTTGAGCTTTGATGCCATATCTAAGAAACCATTGCCAGTCCATGATCATGAAAGATCATGCCTCTGTTTTCTTCCAGGAGTTCTATAATTTATGTATTACATTTGGGTTGGTGACCCATTTTGATATAATTTTTGTATATGGGATCCAACTTAATTCTTTTGTATGTGGATGCTGAATTGTCCTAGTATCATTTGTTGAAAATACATTTCTTTCTCCATTAAATGTTTTTGGCATTCTTTTAAAAAAACATCTGGGACTTCTGGGAAGATGGCATCAGAGTAGGGAGGCAAGGCTTAACTCTCTCACAATAACAACAGAGGAAGGGCAAAAAGCTGTATGAGAGAATTACTTTGGGGATCTGAAGACCAGGAGAATGCTGTACATTGTACAGGAGGGTAAGGGCAGAGAGATGGAGGACCCAAAATGAAAACCATTAGTTATTTATCTCTGCAGATGGGAATAGCACCAATCCCCCATCCTCAAGGTGAACAGCCTGGATAAAACCCATAGCTCACAGCAGCCAACTGAGAGGGGAACACAGGTCTTCTTCTCTGGGAAGAGGGAGGGTGTAGTGGAGGATGGAGAGTGGTTTGTCTTTAGTGAGTTTGGTAAGCAGAATCCACTTTGAATCTTGGCTCTGGCCAGACCAGAATCATGGACAAGTGAAGGTTGAAAGAAACACCTCCGTGGAAAGATTTGCTGATGAGTGCCACCTGCTGGCCAGCCATGAAACTGCAAGGAGAAAAAAACACTTTGGATTATCTCATTCCAGACCCCTTGGAGTGGATCTGTGTTCCATTAGGTGTCCCTGGCCTTATTTTGATAACTTCAGCCAGGAAATTTTTTAAGACTTAGAAAAAGTTGATCCAAAAGTCAAAGAACTGTGGGAAAAATGCTACACAAGAAAGAAATTGACTGTCAGAGTAAATTCATCAACATTCAGATGCCTAGACATCAGCATAAACACAAAACAAAGCAAAACAAACAAACAAACAAACAAAAAACAAGCCATACTAAGAAAGAGGAAGAGATGACCCAGCCAAAGGAAAAAAAACAAATATTCTGATGAGATACAGGATTTAAGACAACTAATCAATGATAATCAACAAATCTCCAAAATCAATTCAAGGAGTTGAAAGAAAATATGACTAAAGAGATAATGGATATTAAGAAGACACTGGGTGAGCATAAGGAACAATTTGAAAGACTCAAAAGAAAAGTAACAAAGCTTATGGGAATGCAAGACACAATGGATGAGATGAAAATTACATTAGAGGAGGCAAGGTGGTGGTAGAGTAAGGAGCTCCAAGAGTAAGCTCATCATATAGGGCAGTTAGTAATCAACCAGAGCTATCTAAAGCACCTGTTTGGGGGCCCAGGCGATCAGAAGAGCATCCTGTAACATCATTAAAAGAATGGAAGGAGGAGACTGCTAATCTGCAGTGATGATTCATGAGTAGAGCACTCCACGCTGCAGAGGCCAGTGCCCATCCTCCATTGGTGGCAAAAGCCACCTCGGGAGCTATTCCATGGCTGATGTTGTAAGCTCCATTTCCCAAAAATGGGGGATAAAGAGACAGTCAGGCACCAACTTCAGCTACTGATTAGTAAATTTGGCTGGCTAAAGTGTAGTCCCAAGCACAACTAAAGTTTGAATCTAAGTTAGATAGAGGCCAGTAGCTGCAATTTTAACTCTGCCTCTGGCATGAGGGGAATCAGGACTGATTGAAACTTACAGTGATGATAGGGACCAACTTCTTTCCACCCAGATCAGATTGCAGCCCTATCCTAAGCTCCAGCCTTACCACCAGCAGGGAAGAAATTGGGGGGACATGCACCAGCCTCTCCAGGCAACTGCAGGCAATTTTGGCCAGCACAGACTGAATAGTCAAACACCTGTGGCGCCATCCCTGCACCCCAATAGAACAAGAGGGAGCCTGTGTGTGGCAGTTTGATATAGTTATGAATTCCAAAAATAGATATATGGATTATGCTCATAAACTGGTCTGTTCCTCTGGGTGTGATTAAGTTATGATTAGGGCTTTGATTGGGCCATGTCAGTAGGACTCAGAGATAAACCTACATGACAGAGCAAAGGAGTTAGTTGGAGTTTTGATGTTGGAGTTCTGATGCTGAGTTCCAATGCTGGAGCCCAGGGAAGTAAGCATGCAGAGGAGCTTGATTGTAAGGAAGGAGAGAAGGCCCCAGGAAAAGAGACGAGCCACTCACCTGATAGTCTACAGCTGGCCTTGTGGAGAGAACAAGCAGCTGAACCTGAAGAGACTCAAGCCCCGGGAAGAGAGGAACCCAGGAAGCCAGAACGCTCATAGACTTTGGTGAGGGAAGTAACTTATGCTTTATGGCCTGGTAACTGTAAGCTTCCACAGTTATAAAGGTAAAGCATAAATACCCTTTATAAAAGCCAACAGATTTCTGGTATTTTGCATCAGCACCCCTTTGGCTAACTAATATACTGTGTTTCTTCAGCCTCACAGGGCAATTGTAGGTGCTTTCAGGCTGCACAGACTGGATACTTGTATAACTGTAGCTCCACCCATACCCCCCAACAGGATAGGAGGGGAGCTGTGCTCCCTCAGCCTCTCTGTGCCACTGTAGGCACTTTTGGCCCACACCAATTGGTTTGTTGAGCACCTGGGACTTCACCACCCCCATAGATCAGGAGGGACCCGGTGTTTCCTCAGCTTCTCTGGGTAACTGTGTCATGTCAAGCAGATTCTCGAGGGCTGGATGGAGTTCATGGAAAACCTTGAGCCTTGATGGCTGAAAACAGCTGTTGCCAACTTATCCTGAGGACACTTGGCATGACGTCTTTTGCCCCTTAATCTTGTTGAGGAAAATTGACTGAAAAAACAACCTTGTATGCACACATGAACATCCTGTTCTTTGTAAATATGTTATTATCGATCTTCTGACAAACAACTTATAGTATGATCATAACAAAGTCATAAAAGATCAAAGATTAATCCTAAGACTGCTTGAAGCATAAAAATAAGTTAGTAAATCATGTAAGAAATCATATAAAAAGGAATCACCAAGAGCATAAAGACACTTGCTTTAGCATCCAACAAGGGTCTGTTTTCTTTCCATGTGCCTTTGTCTTGCAGGACAAGACAGAATCCCATTTGGGAACCACCACAGGTATCTGCAGGTGCTTTTGGCCTGCACGAACTGGACTTTTGGATGCTTGTAGCACAACTCCCATCCCCAAAAGGACAAGAGGATGGTGGGGTCTCCTCAGCTTTTGTAAGCCTCCAGGTGACATAAAGGAGTTGGACAATTAATCATAGATGGTCAAATAAATCTCCTTAATAAATTCAATGAGATAGCTACAGAGATTAAAGGTATAAAGAAGAAACTGTATGTACACAAAGAAGAATTAGAAAGCACACATAGAAAAATACCAGATCATATAGGAATGGAAGGCACAAGAAATGAAACTAAAAAAAAATACACTGGAGGGATATAACAACAGAGTTGAGCAAGCAGAAGAAGAATCAGTGAGCTTGAAGACATGAACTCTAAAAGCAAACATATAAAAGAACAGATAAAGAAAAGAAGGGAAAAAACTGAACAGGGTCTCAGGGAACTAAATGATGACAGGAGATGTGCAAACATACATGTCTTGAGTGTCTCAGAAGGAGAAGAGAAGGAATATTTGAAGAAATAATGGTATAAAATCTCCCAACCTTAATTGAAGGACAGAGATATCCATGTCCAAGAAGCACACCATACTCCCATCTGAATAAATCTGAATAGACCTACTCTGAGACACATACCGATCAGAAAGTCAAATGCCAAAGACAAAGAGAGTTCTGACAGTAGCAAGAAAAAATTGATGCATCATATAAAAGTGATACCCCAAAAGATTACGTGCTGAATTCTCATCAGAAACCATGGAGGCACGAATGTAGTGGTATGATATATTAAAATACTTCAGGAGAAAGATTTCCAGCCAAGAATCTTATATCTGGCAAGATTGTCTTTTAAAAATGAGGGCAAATTTAGTATGTTTACAGATAATAGAAACTAAGAGTTTGTAACCATGTGACCAGTTTTACAGGAAATACTAAATGGAATGTTACAGCCTGAAAAGAAAAGACAGGAGAGAGTGGCTTGGAAGAGAGTCTAGAAATGAAGATAACATTAAAAGTAACTATAAGTGTGAAAAGTGTGGTAAAAATAAAACATGACAGATAAAATCAAAAGGTCAAAATGGGTAAAGTAAGAAGTGCCTTTACAGTAACAACATTGAATGCTAATGGAACAACCCCCCCCCCAAAAAAAAAAGACACAGACTGGTGGACTGGATAAAAAAATATGAGCCATCTATATGTTGTCTATGAAAGACTCACCTTAGACACAAGGATACCAATAGATTGAAAATGAAAGACTGTATAAAGATATTCCACACATGCAGTAACCAAAAAAAGCTGGAGTAGCTATACTTATACCAGATGAAATAGACTTTAAAAGCAAAACCAGGGGTCGGATGTGGCTCAACTGGTTGGGCGTCCATCTCCCATATGGAGGGACCCGGGTTCGATCCCTGGGACCTCCCGGTAAAAAAAAAAAAAAAAGCAAAACTGTTGTTAGAGACAAAGATGGAAATAAATATCATAATTGTATATGCAGCTAACCAGGATGTCCCAAATTACATGAGGCAAACACTGGCAAAACTGAAGGCAGAAATAGATGTCTCTACAATAATAGTTGGAGACTTCAATACACAACTCTTAGCATTGGATAGTACATCTGGGCAGAGGATCAATATAGAAACAGCTTGAATACTATGATAAATGGACTAAAACTAATAGACATATACAGAACATTGCTCCCCCAAACCACGGGATCTACGTTGTTCTCAAGTGCTCGTGGATGTTTCTCCACAAAGCAGATCTGAATAAATTCAACAAGATCAAAATTATACACAGCAATTTCACTGATCATAATGAATAAAGCTGGAAATCAACAACAGGCAGAAAAAAGGAAAATTCACAAATAAATGGCAATTAAACAACATACCATTAAATAATCAGTGGGACAAAGAAGAAATGGCAAGAGAAATCCACAAATATCTTGAGACAAATGAAAATGAGAAAACAACCTATCAGAGCCTATGCGATGCAGTGAAGGCAGTGCTGAGAGGGAAATTTATAGCCCTCAATGCGTATCTTAAAAAAGAAGAAAGTCCTAAAATCCATGATCTAACTACACATCAGGAGGAACTAGATAAAGAAGAGCAAACTATTCCTAAAGCAAGCAGAAAGAATGAAATAACAATGATCAGAGAAGAAATAAATGAAATTGAGAACAAAAAATAGAATTAATAAAACCAGAAGTGGGTTTTACAAGAAGATGAATACAATTGACAAACCCATAGCCTGACTGACAAAAAAAAAAATAGAGAAGATGCAAATAAATAATATAAAAATGAAAACAGGGACATTACTACTGACCCCAAAGAAATATAAAAGATCATAAGAGGATATTATGAACAATGATAACCTAACAAACTAGACAATGTAGATGAAACGTAAACATTCTTAGAAACACATGTACACCTACACTGACCCTAGAAGAAATAGAATACCTCAACAAACCAATCACAAGTAAAGAGATTGAAACAGTCATCAAATGACTCCCCAAAATGAAAAGCCCAGGACCAGATGGTTTCACAGGTAAGTTTACCAATCTTTCAAAGATTTAATACCAATATTACTCAAACTCTTCCAAAAATTTCAATAAGAAGGAACACTACTAAACTCATTCTATGAAGCCAATATCACCCTAATACAAAAGCCAGATAATGATATGAAAAAAGAAAATTACAGATGTATTTCCCTAAGGGATACAGATGCAAAAATCCTCAACAAAATACTTCCTAATTGAATCCAAAAACACATTAAAAGAATTATTCATCATGATCAAGTGGATTTTATAGCAGGCATGCATAGGTTGTTCAACAAAAGGAAATCAATCAGCATAATACACCATATTAATAAATCAAAGAAGACAAATCACATGATTGTATAGAGTGGTGAGGAAAAAGCATTTGACAAAATACAGCATCCATTCTTGATAAATATACTATGAGAGGAATTTCTCAACATGTTAATGGCCATATATGAAAAAAACACAGCTAGCATTGTACTAAATGGTGAAAGAATGAAAGCTTTCCCATTGCAATTGGGAACAAGACAAGGATGCCCACTGTCACCACTGTTGTTCAATATAGTGCTAGACGTTCTAGCTAGCGCAAACAGGCAAGAAAAAGAAATAAAAGTCATACAAATTGGAAAGGGAAATTAAAACCTCTCCTATTCGCAGATGATATGATCCTATACCTAGAAATCCTGACAAATCTACAGTAAAGCTGCTGGAGTTAATAAACAATTTCAGCAAAGTGATCAGATAGAAGATTAATATGCAAAAAGCAGTAGCATTTCTATACACTAGTAATGCACAATCTGAAGAGGAAGTCAGGGAAAAAATTCTATATACAAGAGTGAATAAAAGAACTAAATATTTAGGAATAAACTTAACTAAGGAACTAAAGCACTTATATTCAGAAAACTAGAATGCATTGCTAAAGAAATAAAAAATGACCTAAATAAATGGAAGACATTCTTGTGCTCCTGGATTGGAAGACAAAATATTGTAAAGATGTCAATTCTGCCCAAATTGATATACAGATTCAAAACAATCCCAATAACAATTCCACCAGCACTTTTTTAAAGAAATGGAAACCACAATTATCAAATATATTTGAAGGGGTAAGGGGCCCCAATTAACCAGAAACTATTTAAACAGGAGGAGTGAAGTTGGAAGACTCATTTCTGGACTTTAAATCAAATTACCTAGCAACAGTGGTAAAAACAGCATGGTATTGGCATGAAGATAGACACAAAGACCAATGGAACTGAATTGATGGTTCAGAAACAGACACTCACATCTATGGTCAAGTGATTTTTGACAAGCCTGTCAAACCACCCAGCTGGACCAGAACAGTCTATTCAACAAATGGTGCTGGGAGAACTGGATATCCATATCCAAAAGAAAGAAAGAGGACCCCTATCTCACACCTTATGTAAAAATTAACTCAAAATGGATCAAAGACCTAAATATAAAAGCAAGAATGATAAAGCTCTTGGAAGAAAATGTAGGAAAATATCTTCAAGACCTGGTGGTAGGTGGTGGATTCTTAAACTTTACACTGAAAGCACGAGCAATAAAATAAAACATGGATAAATGGAACCTCCTTGTATTTGTCAGCCAAAGAGGTGCTGCTGCAAAATACCAAAACTCTGTTGGCTTTTATAAAGGGTATTTATTTGGGGTAGAAGCTTACAGTTACCAGGCCATAAAGTGTAAGTTACTTCCCTCAGCAAAGTTTGACACGTGTTGGAGCAAGATGACTGTGTATGTTCAGCCTTCCTCTTCCTCTTAAGATTCCATGGTCCCAGCTTCTTCCAATATAAGCCATAGGCTAGAATAAGTCTCGTCTCTCTCTCCCCGAGCTCATTTCTCTCTGGGCTCAGCTGCTCTGTTCTCTCTACAAGGTCAGCTGTAGACTATCAGGCTCTCTAGGCTTTCTCTCTCTCCCTGGGGCTTGACTCTCTCCAGGCTCAGCTGCTCTGCTCTCTCCCATGTGCTTACTTTCCAGGCTCCAGCTCAAAACTCCAAATTCTGTTCTCTGCCATGTCTTTTCTCTGTGAGTTCCCACCCACCAGGGGGGCAGGGGCTAAACATCCTACTGACATGGCCCAATAAAAGTCTTAATCATTATTTAATCACTCCCAGAGGAACAGACCAGGTTACAAACATAATCCAATATCTATTTTTGGAATTCATAAACAATATCAAACTGCTACACTCCTCAAATTTAAACACTCTTGTGATTCAGAGGACTTCGTCAAGAAGTTGAAAAGGCAGCCCACTCAATGGGAGAAAATATTTGGAAACCACATATCCAATAAGGGTTTGATTTCCATTCTGTATAAAGATATCATAAAATTCAACAATAAAAAGAGTAAGCAGATGGGGCCAAGATGGCGTTAGTGTAGGAGGGCACACACTGCAAGCTCCCAGAGCAAGGCGGATTGTGGATGGGGTCCTGCCTGGGGGTCTGTGCTGTGCATGTGTGGAATGAGAAGCTTGGGACATCTATCTGCGCGGATCAATGGCGTGGACAGAACGGTAGAGATTCATGTGTTTTAAGCCTGCCAGTGGTGGTTGGCACAGATGGCTGAGCCCCACAGTTAGGGAGGAAAAAAAAATAAAACGGCCAGTTGGAGGGGACAATCTCCAAAAGAGGGAGGGTTCTGTTGGAGGTCAGGGAAGGGAATTTATTTTTACTTTTTGTGATCGATCTGGCTGCCTGCACCACCCCATGGCTTTGGGGAGTAGATAAGCCAACCCAAAGCAGCATCACGATGAGAGGAGAGGTGAATCTGCAGTCAAACTGATTTACATAGCAACCCGGTGACGCTGGTGCTCGGCTCCAGAAGGGGCGGAGTCGGCAGTCTTTAGCACTCTGCACTGACTAACATCAGAGCTACAGCTACCCTGGAGAGTCCAGGAAGTGGGACGTGCTTGATTAATTTCCACGAGCCCAGCTAGGGTCCCTTCCGTAAGGGGGTTGGTCTAGAGGAGGAATTATTTTGGGTCCTGTATTTCGTGAAAAAAAAAAAAAAAGTGAGAAGATCACTTCAATAAGTGAAAAATAAATTCTTTTTAATTTAGTTTAATATCTAAAAGCTGTTGCAGGACCTGCCTATAGAACCCTGTGGGGAAATTGATTGATAAACCCAAGCAGGCAGAGAGGATCCATGTGGACCCTAGGGGAATCATTGACCCTCCTTAGCTCTGTTTGACTGCTTGTCTGTGTGGATCTTTGGTTTTTCTCTGTTTATTTCTGGTCTCTTGATTTTCTTTCCTCTTTCCTTCCCCCTTTCTTTTTTCTTTCGTTTTTTAAAATTAGGTGCTGCTAGCTTGTCACTTCTTTGCTGTGCTTCTTCTTCAGTAATTTCCCACTCGCTGTCTATATTGATTTTGTATTCCAAACTATTGCTTATCCTTCCTTCATCTTTCTGCCTTCTGCTTTCTGTTGTGGCTCTTAGATACAACATTTTTTCATAGGCCCACAACTTAAGGGTGTCAATTTCTATTACATCTATTTTGTTTTCTTTTTCTTCTTTTTTTTTATTAGTATTAACTTTTTCCTTTCAGCCCTTTCTATATTATTTCTCTCCCTCCTCATAATTCTAGCTTTCTAAATCACTATATATATATATATATATATATATATATATTCCTCCATTTGTTTTCCCAGTCCATTGTAGGGACTCCAGTTTTTTCCTATTACTCTACACTGCCTACACAAGTTAAATATTCATCTCATTAAGTCTCATTTGGCCCCTCTTCTAACGTTTATCAATATTACTATTATCCTTCTGCCTTCCTTACATCTTTTGATTCATCTGGCCCTAATATTTTGCCTTCAAGGGAACATAGAAAGAAGCAAGGAAATAATATAAGAAGAAAAAGTGCCAAAGAGAAAACTTACTTCACACGCAGAACCACCAGCTATTTAAAACTCTAGAGAATAGAGAAAAGCTAATCAACTGAACAAACCCATCAAGATAATATGATGACCAGAGAGCAACAAAAAATACAAATGACTCTGAGAAACAGGAAAACATTGACCAGCCCAATGAAAAAATAAAAACCAGGAAGCGATGCAGAACATCAAACAACTAATCAAAGCTATCCAAACAAATATCATGGACCAACTTAAAGAAGTGAAGGAAGAGATTAAGGATATAAAGAAGACACTGGGAGAACATACTGAAGAAATTGCAAACATGCCTAAAAACGTAATGGATATGATGGTGAACAATGACACAATCCAAGAAATCAAAAAGACGCTGGATTCACATAACAGCAGATTTGAACAGGCAGAGGAAAGAATTAGTGATATGCAAGACAATACAGCTGAAATCAAAGAGATTGTAGAACAGATGGACAAAAAGAAAAAATCCAGCATGGACTCAGGGAATTAAATGATAACACAAAACGCACAAACATATGCATTATGGGCATCCCAAAAGGAAAAGAGAAGGGAAAGGAAACAGAAGGAGTGTTGAAGTAAATAATGGCTGAAAAATTCCCAACCCTATTGAGAGAGATGGATATGTAGATCCAGGAAGGAAAACACACCCCAAATAGTATAAATCCCAACAGGCCAACTCCAAGACATATACTTGTCAAAATGTCCAATGCTCAAGACAAAGAGAAAATACTCAAGGCAGCAAGAGAAAAGAGAGCCATCACATACAAGGGAAGCACAATAAGATTAAGTGCTGATTTTTCAGCTGAAACCATGGAGGCAAGAAGACAGTGGTATGACATAGTCAAAACACTAAAATAAAAAAACTTCCAGCCACGAATTCTCTATCCAGCAAAACTGGCATTCAAAAATGATGGAGGCTTCAAAATATTCACAGATAAGCAGAAATTAAGAGAGCATGTCAATAAGAAACCAGCACTTCAAGAAATACTAAAGGAATCTCTACAAGTTGAAAGGAAAAACCAGGGAGAGAGAGTTGGAGGAGAGTTTAAAAACAACTGAAAAGACAAAAAGAGAAACAAAACAACATATGACATACATTAACCCAAAGAAAAAATGGCTGAAGCAAGAAATTTGTTATGAGTAATAACACTGAATGTTAATGGATTAAATTCATCAATCAATAGACACAGATTGGCAGAATGGATAAGAAAATATCATCCATCTATATGCTGTCTACAAGAAACCCACCTTCGACCCAGGGATTCAAGGAGGCTGAAAGTGAATGGCTGGAAAAACCATTTTACAAGCTAACAATAGCCAAAAAAGGGCAGGAGTAGCTATTCTAATATCAGACAAAATAGACTTTGAATACAAAACTATTGTAAGAGACAAAGATGGACACTACATATTAGTAAAAGAAGTAATCTCTCAAGAAGAGAGAACAATCATCAACATTTACGCACTTAATCGGGGTGCCTCAAAATATGTGTGGAAAAC
The DNA here is from genome assembly GCA_026826555.1 of Tolypeutes matacus. Taxonomy (NCBI): domain Eukaryota; kingdom Metazoa; phylum Chordata; class Mammalia; order Cingulata; family Chlamyphoridae; genus Tolypeutes; species Tolypeutes matacus. Next base: position 3,568,391 of record JAKSZT010054170.1, on the reverse strand, counting down.
TCTGGAAAAACTAAGAGGAGAAATAAATGCCTCTACAATTATAGCAGGGGACTTCAACACACCACTATCATCATTAGACAGAACATCTAGATGGAGAATCAATAAAGAAACTAAGGCACTCAACAATACATTAGAAGACCTGGACTTATTAGACATATACAGAACACTACACCCAAATACAGCGGGATTTACATTCTTCTCGAGTGCACCTGGAACATACTCCAAAATAGACCACATGCTAGGCCACAGAACAACTCACAATGAATTCAGAAAGATTGAGATTATACAAAGTAATTCCTCTGACCACAACGGAATGAAATTGGAAATCACTAAGGGCCAGAGGAACAGGTTAGGCACAAGAATATGGAAGTTAAACAACACACTCTTAGACAAACAGTGGGTCAAAGAGGAAATTTCAAAAGAAATCAGTAACTACCTTGAAACTAATGGAAATGAAAACACAACATATCAAAACCTATGGAGTGCAGTGAAAGCAGTCCTGAGAGGGAAGTTCAAGGCCACAAATTCATATATTAAAAAAGAAGAAAGAGCTAAAATTGAAGACCTAACTGTACACTTGGAGGAATCAGAAAAACAACAACAAACTAAACCTAAGGGAAGTAGAAAGAAGGAAATAACCAAGATTAGAGCAGAACTAAATGAAATAGAGAATAAGAAAGCACTGGAAACAATAAACAAAACCAAAAGCTGGTTCTTCGAGAATATTAATAAAATGGACAAACCCTTAGCCAGACTAACAAAGAAAAAGAGAGAACAGATGCAAATACATAAAATAAGGAATGAGCAAGGGGGTCACTACTGAACCCACAGAAATAAAGAGTATCATAAGAGGATAATTTGAAAAATTATATGCCAACAAGAATGATAATTTAGAGGAAATGGACAAGTTTTTAGAAACCCACAAACAGCCTACATTGATGAAAGAAGAAATTAATGAACTCAACAGTCCAATTACAAGTAAAGAGATAGACTCAGTCATAAAAAACCTCCCAACTAAGAAGAGCCCAGGACCAAATGGCTTCAGAGCTGAATTCTGCCAAACATTCAGGAAAGAGCTAACACAAATTCTACTTAAGCTCTTCCAAAAAATAGAAGTAGAAAGAATATTGCCTAACTCATTCTATGATGCCAAAATTACCCTAATACCAAAATCAAATAAAGATACCACAAGAAAGGAAAATTATAGACCAATGTCTCTAATGAACTTAGATGCTAAAATCCTCAACAAAATACTTGCTAATCGCATTCAACAATATATCAAAAGGATTATACACCGTGACCAAGTGGGTTTCATCCCGGGTATGCAAGGATGGTTCAATATAAGAAAATCAATCAATGTAATACACCACATAAACAGATTGAAAGGAAAAAAATCACATGATCATCTCTATAGATGCAGAAAAAGCATTTGACAAAATACAGCACTCTTTCCTCATAAAAACACTACAAAAGATAGGAATAGACAGAAACTTTCTGAATGTGATAAAGGGAATATATGAAAAACCCAAAGCTAACATCATCTTCAACGGTGAAATCCTAAAAGTGTTCCCTCTGAGATCGGGAACAAGACAAGGATGCCCACTATCAGCACTCCTATTTAACATTGTCTTAGAAGTACTTGAGTGAGCACTGAGACAAGAAAAGGACATAAAAGGCATCCAAATTGGAAAAGAAGAAGTAAAAATTTCATTACTTGCAGATGACATGATCCAAACATAGAAAGCCCTGAGAAATCTACAACAAGGCTTCTAGAACTTATAAAGGAGTTCAGTAATGATGCAGGCTATAAGATCAATGCTCAAAAATCAGTAGCATTTCTATACACCAATAACAAGCAAACTGAGGAGGAAATCAAGAAAAAAATACCTTTTACAATAGTAACTAAAAGAATCAAATACCTAGGAATAAATTTAACTGAAGATGTAAAGGACTTATATACAGAAAACTACACAACACTGTTAAAGGAAATCAAAGAAGAATTAAATAAATGGAAAAATATTCCCTGTTCATGGATGGGAAGACTAAACCTCATCAAGATGTCTATCCTACCCAAACTAATCTACAGATTTAATGCAATCCCAATAAAAGTCAACAATATATTTTTTAAGGAAATGGAAAAACTAACCACAAAATGTATTTGGAGAGGCAAGAGGCCCCGAATTGCCAAAGATATATTGAAAAAGAAAAATGAAGTTGGAGGTATCACATTACCTGACTTTAAAACATACTACAAAGCTACAGTGACCAAAACTGCATGGTATTGGCACAAGGATAGACCTACTGACCAATGGAACCAAATTGAGAGTTCTGATATAGATCCTCGCACATACAGTCAACTTATATTTGACAAGGCCATGAAGCCCACTCAGTTGGGAGAGAGTGGCCTCTTTAACAAGTGGTGCTTGGAGAACTGGATATCCATATCCAAAAGAATGAGAGAAGAATACCATCTCACACCTTATACAAAAATCAACTCAAGATGGATAAAAGATCTAAATATAAGAGCCAAAACCATAAAAACCTTGGATGATAATGTAGGAAAGCATCTACAGGACCTTGTAATAGGAAATGGTTTCATGAACTTCACAGCCAAAACACGAGCAGCAAGAGAAAAAATTGATAAATGGGATCTCCTCAAAATTAAAAAATTCTGCACCTCAAAGGATGTTATTAAGAAAATAAAAAGGCAGCTTACCCAATGGGAAAAAACATTCAGAAACCATATATGTGATAGGAGCCTAATATCCTGCATATATAAAGAAATCGTACACCTTGAAAATAAAAGGACAAACAACCCATTTAAAAAATGGGCAAGTGACCTGAAAAGACACTTCTCCAAGGAAGAAATACAAATGGCTAAAAAGCACATGAAAAAGTGCTCAACGTCACTTGCTATCAGCGAAATGCAAATCAAAACTACAATGAGATACCATCTTACACCCATCAGAATGGTAGCTATTAAAAAAACAGGAGACACTAAATGTTGGCAAGGATGTGGAGGAATAGGAACCCTCATCCACTGCTGGTGGGACTGCGTTATGGTCCAGCCACTTTGGAGGACAGTTTGGCAGTTCCTCAGAAAACTAGCAATAGATTTTCCGTAAGATCCATTAATTCCACTGCTGGGTATATACACAGATGAACTGAAAACAAAAATACAAACAGATATATGCACACCAATGTTCATAGCGGCATTGTTCACCATTGCCAAAAGTTGGAATCAGCCCCGGTGCCCATCAACAGATGAATGGATAAGCAAAATGTGGTACATACATACAATGGAATATTACTCAGCTGTAATAAGGAGCAAAGTGCTAACACATGGAATAACGTGGATGAATCTTGAAGACCTTATGTTGAGTGAAGCAAGCCAGGCACTGAAGGATGAACAGTATATGACCTCACTGATCTGAACTGAGGAAAGTGAGCAGTCTCTGAGAACCATTGTCTGAAAGATAGGTTAACAAAGGAGAGTAAGAGAAGAGCAGGCTTTGAGCCATCACCCATATGGACATAATCTATGGTAAAGGGATAGAGTGTGGTTGCATGTTGGGGGATGGGGCAGATGGGTGGTGGTGTTCCTGGGTTTGGTGGTGCAGCCCTGGGGGGGGTGGATTAGGAAGGGCAGGTTCAAATCCCCAGGGCATGTAACTGTGAATCTTGACATTCCATGGGTTGGGAGAGGGGGGTATCACGGGCCCTGGGGGGCTGGGGAGAAGGGAACAGTCAAGATCTAATGAGTTGTGTGGTGGTCATGGGGAAGGTTTTTCATTACCTTACAGTAATGGACACAGGACATGGTAAATATCATCAAAATTATTAAACTGTATCATCTAAATTGTAAACCATACTGTAAGTCACTGACAATGTTTAGTTGCTATATTTTGCTATCTGCATAACAGTTATAACAATGCTAACAACCAAAAAAAATAGGGGGGGGTTAATATGGGGTGGGGAAGGGGGGTGGTTTGGTATCTGGGAGTTTGAGGCACTCCGTGTATGACTTTGCTGTGACCTAAAACTTCTTTCAAAATTAAATGAAAAAGTGGGAGACAATGGGGATTGAGAGGAAGAAGGTGTCATGGCACACCAGACATGCCATTACACAGTGATAAAAAGCAGAAAAAAAAAGAAAAGAGAAAGGGAAAAAAATGAATATATATATATATATATTATTTAAAGGCATTTCCTTTGCTTTTTTGCCCATTTTTTGAATGTCCCAATCCACTAATTATATTTTATTTTGTTTTGTTCTCTGTTTGATTATTTGTTTTTTTTTTCCCTTCTCTTCTTTTTTTCCCCCTGAGTCTCCTTATGTTTGTCTCTTCCATGTAAGCTTATCGTACTTGTTTCTTTTTCCTAGTAAGTGTATTTGATTATTTTATGGGCTAAATGTTCGTGGAGGATTTGGATCACAGAAGGGTTACAATGGGTACTGCGGGGGATTATTGGGGGGGGTTCTGGGGGGGGGTTCATGGGGGTTGGTTCATCCGAATATACATGAAAGATATACAAAATCGTTCAAAGTATCGGGGGATGGGGCATGGTCACGATGGGTGGATAATCACACAATAAATGAAGGAATCTGAATTCCTAGCCTGGAGAGCTCTGCCACACTCTCCAAGGGAGCAGCAATAGTCCTCTGAGTGTAGGGACAGTGCCTGTCAAAATAGGATGACCCACCGATGTGTTCTTTTTTATTGATGACTACCCTTGTGAGTCTTTGCTCTTGTAACTGAGACTTAGCCTGCAGTTGTGGGGTGCCTAAGGGTTGCCACCTGAGAGCCTCATTGTTGCTCAAATGTGGCCTCTCTCTAAGCCAAACTGAGCATATGATTGCATTACCTTCCCCGCAATGTGGGACATGACTCCCGGGGATGAGCCTCCCTGCCAATGAGGGATTAATACCAATTGCAACTGGCAACACAACTGGAAAAAGACCTTGAATAAAAGGGGGAAATGGTAAAGACAAATGAGTTCAAGTGGCTAAGAGACTTCAAAGAGAGTCTGGAGGTCATCCCAGAGGTAACTCTTATGCACACCTCAGTAGGAGCTCATAGAACATCTAAGTGCCTATCACCCCACACAGGGGGGTACCTGAGAGCTCTGGAGACACCCAGGTCCTATATAAGGGGGTATAACCCCAGAGACTGATGCCTTATCAGTGGGCTCTATTTTGGAATCTGTGCTCCTGAGAGTGACAGAATTGGTCTCAAATAAGTCCTTCCTGCACTTGGTTCACCAGTCCCTTCTATTCAAACCTATATGTGATGCTGGAGTTTTTAGGTATACTTCCAGAGACTGGAGCCTCTGGCCTACCTATGTGCCAGGTGTGCATGAAATCTCGGTGGAGCTGCAACTCGTACCCTACAGCTCAATGGACTCATCCAAGTCACCTGGTGAGGAGACAATGATGGGAAATGGCCATCCCAGGGAATGGAGAGGGCCTGCATCTGCAGGCAGGATCATCCCACCCACCATATCCATGGGATATAAGCCCTCTCTCACTCGGAGTTGGAGTGGACATCACCATCCCAGTCCCCTCAGGATCGGGGGAAGAACTATGGGCTAGAGTGGACTTGATGGTATTCTCTTGTTCACATATGGTGATTCTAGCAATGGAAGAAATTATAACAATGAGGTGGAGCCAGTGGCCACTTGACACTTTTGGGGTAGGGAGGGGATGAGTAGTTGAAATACAGGGGCTTCTTTGGGAGTTAGAGGTTGTCCTGAGTACCGTTGTGGCAACGGATATAGGCCATTTTAAATCAGCACACACCACTCAGAACTGAGTGGGAGAGAGTGTGGTCTACGGTGTGAACTGTGGTCTATGGTTGGTGGCAAGGCTCCAGGATGTGTAAGTTCATTGAGGGTCGTGGGCCATACTTGTGGGAGATGTTTGTGTGGGATGTGGTGGGAGGTGTGGGAGGTGGGCAACATGGGAATCCCAGTGGGTTCCGTGTAATATTTTGGGGAATCTAAGCACCTCTTAAAATATATGTATATTTATATATAAATAACATTTTTGTAAGCAAATACACATATATGCATATATATTTATATATCATTTTGCAAATGTTTTTATGTATTGTGAGAATTTTGATTTTTACCCACAATAAAAATAAAGAAAAAATTAAAAAAAAAAAAAAGGATATAGGAGACATCCTGAAGGAGCCCCATTGGTCAAATCTTGGACAATTTGAGCATTGACAAAAATGATAATAATGGATTATAATCTATAGTTTAAAATAAGGATCTGTGAGTACCTAGTGATATAAATAAATGAATAATAAAGGTAAGAGAAACAAAATCCCTTCTTTACAATAAAATTCCAACCAATATATATATAGAGGAAATGAGGGAATTAAAAAAATCACTATTTGTTAAAAACAAAATTATATATATAAATATAGGGGATTCCCATATGCCCCACCCCCCCTCTCTCCCACACTTTCCTACATTAACAACATCCTTCATTAGTGTGGTACATTTGTTACAATTGATGAACACATATTGAAGCATTGCTACTAACTGTGGACTACAGTTTACATTATAGTTTACACAGTATCCTGCCAAATTTATAGGTTATGACAAAATATGTAATGGCCTGTATCTATCATTGCAATGTCATGCAGGACAATTCCATTGTCCTGAAGAGTCCTCCAACTTTGCTTTTCCTTTTTAAAGATGTTTCTAACTATTCATGTCCCCTTACACTTCCCAATAAATTTGATAATAGTGTTTTCCATTTCTTTAAAAAATGCTGCTCGGGAAGCGGATGTGGCTCAATCGATAGGGTTCCCGTTTACCATATGGGAGGCCCTGGGTTCGTTTCACGGGGCCTCCTCGTGAAGGCAAGCCAGCCCACGCGGCACAATGAGCTGATGCAGCAGAATGACCCAACAAAGGGAGACAAGCAGACACAGAAAAATGCACAGCAAATGGACACAGCGAGCACAAGCAGCAAGGGGGGAATAAATAAATACATAAAATCTTTAAAAATAAATAAATAAAAAATGCTGGTGAAATTTTCATAGGGATTGCATTGAATCTTTATATTATTTTGGGTTGAATTGACATTTTAATGATATTTAGACTTCCAATCAATGAGCATGGAATGTTCTTCCAATTATTTAGGGCTTTAAAATTTTCTTTTAGCAATGCATCATAGTTTTCTGAATACAAGTGCTTTACATCCTTGGTAAAGTTTATTCCTAAATATTTGATTCTATTTGTCACTCTTGTAAATGGAATTTTTTTCCTGACTTCTTCCTCAGATTGCACATTACTAGTATATAGAAACACCACTGATTTTTGCATATTAATGTTGTATCCTGACTCTATACTTAAATCGGTTATTAGCTCAAACAGCTTTGTTGTGGATTTTTTTGGATTTTCTAGGCATAGGATCATATCATTTGCAGATAGCAAAAGTTTTTCTTCTTCCTTTCCAATTTGGATGACTTTTATTTATTTTTCTTGCTTGATTGTTCTAGCTAGAACCTCTAGCACTATATTGAACAAAAGTGGTAACAGTGAGCATTCTTGTCTTGTTCCTGATCTCAGAGGGAAAACTTTCAGTCTTTCACCATTAAGTACAACATTAGCTGTGGGTTTTTTCATATATGGCCTTTATCATGTTGAGAAAGATTCCTTCAATTTCTATCTTTTTGTAGTATAGTATTCAAGAAAGGACGCTGTATTTTGTCAAATGCCTTTTCTGCATCAATTGATATGATCATGTGGTTTTTATTCTTTGATTTCTTCATGTGGTGTAATACGCTGATTGATTTTCTTATGTTGAACCACCCTTGCATGACTCATATAAAATCCACTTGATTATGATGAATAATTCTTTTAATGTGTTGCTAGATTCAATTAGCAAGTATTTTGTTGAGGATTTTTGCATCCATATTCATTAGGGAAATGGGTTTGTAATTTTCTTTTTTCATAATATCTTTACCTGGCTTTGGTATTAGGGTGATATTGGCTTCATAGAATGAGTTTGGTTGTATTCCTTATTGTTCAATTTTTCAGAAAAGCTTGAGCAAGACTAGTATTAAATCTTTGAATGCTTGCTAGAACTCACCTGTGAAACCATATGGTTCTGGGCTTTTCATTTTGGAGAGTTGTTTGATGACTGTTTTAGCCTCTTTACTTGTGATTGGTTTGTTGAGGTCTTCTATTTCTTCTAGGGTCAGTGTAGGTTGTTTGTACATTCTTATGACTTTTTCCATTTCTTCTACATTGCCTAGTTTGTTGGTGTACAGTTGTTCACAGTAAACTCTTATGATCTCTTTTATTTTTGTAGTGTGAGTAGTAATGTCCCCATTTTCATTTTTTGTTTTATTTGTTTGCATCTTCTATCTTTTTGTCTCTGTTAGTCTAGCTAAGGTTTTGTCAATTTTGTTCATCTTCTCAAAGAACCAACTTTTGGTTTTGTTAATTCTCTCTATTTTTTTTTCTCAATTTCATTTATTTCTGCTCTGATCTTTGCTATTTCATTTTGTCTGCTTGCTTTGGGATTAGTTTTTTGTTCTTTTCCTACTTCCTCCAGCTGTGTAGTTAGGTCATTGGTTTTAGCTCTTTCTTCCTTTTAATGCAAATTGAAGGCTATAAATTTCCCTTTCAGCACAGCTTTCACTGCATTTCATAGTTTCTGACATGCTGTGTTCTCATTTTCATTTGTCTTAAGATTTTTAAAATTAATTTCTTCTTTGATCCATTGATTATTCCAGTGTGTGTTGTTTAATCTCCATATATTTGTGATTCCCCTTTTCCTCCTCTTGTTTTCAACATTATTCCATTATGATAAGAGCAAGTGCTTTGTATAACTTTGAATTTGTTGCATTTATTGGATTTGCTTTGTGACCCAACATATGGTCTATTCTGGAGAAATATCCATGAGCACTTGAGAAGAATGTATATCCTGCTGTTTTGGGGTGCAATGTTCTGTATGTCTATAAGGTTTAGTCCATTTATCTTATTATTCAAGTTCTCTCTTGTTTTTTGATCCTCTGTTTAGATGTTCTATCCCATGCTGAGAGTGGTGTATTGAAGTCTTGAAATATTGTTGTAGAGATATTTATTTCTCCCTTCAGTTTTGCCAGTGTTTGCCTCATGTAATTTGGAGCATACTGGCTAGGTGCATTTACATTTATGAATGTTATATTTTCCTGATGAATTGCCTCTTTTATTTGTATATAATGTCCTTCCTTGTCTCTAATAGCAGTTTCGTTTTTAGAGCTTATTTAATCTGTTATGAGTATAGCTACCCCAATTTTTTTGGCATGCATGGAATATCTTTTCCAAGTCTTTCACTTTAAATCTATTGGAATCCTTGGGTCTAAGGTGAGTCTCCTATACACTGCATATAGATTGCTCATATTTTCTTATCCATACCATCAGTGTGTCTTTTGATTGGGGGAATTTAATCCATTAACAGTCAATGTTATTACTGTAAATGCAGTTCTTATTTAACCCATTTTTACCCTTGGATTTAATTTGTCATATTTTATTTTCACCACTCTTTTTACACTTTTATTTACTTTCATTGATTGAATCTTCATTCCTAGACTCTCTTCCAAGTCTTTCTCTCCTGTCTTTGCTTTTCAGACTGTAGCACTCCCTTCAATGTTTCTTGCAATACTGGCCTCTTGGTTACAAACTCTCTGTCATATTTTATTTTCACCACTCTTTGACACTTTTAGTTACTTTTAATGACATAATCTTCATTTGTAGACTTTCTTCCAGGCCTCTCTCTCTCCCCTATTTTCTTCTCAGGCTGTAGCACACACTTTAGTATTTTCTGCAAAGCCTGTCTCTTGGTTACAAACTCTCTCAGTTTCTGTTTATCTGTGAATATTCTAAACTCGCCCTCATTTTTTGAAAGACAATCTTGCTGGATATAAGATTCTTGACTGAAAGTTTTTCTCTTTTAGTACCTTAACTATATCATACTTCTTGCTTCCATGGTTTCTGATGAGAAATCAGCGCTTAATCTTATTGGGTATCCCTTATATATTATGCATTGCTTTTCTCTTGCTGCTCTCAGAATTCTCTCTTTGTCTTTGGCATTTCACATTCTGATTAGTATGTGTCTCAGTGTTGGTCTATTCAGATTTATTTTGGACATGGATATCTATGTCCTTTAATAGGGTTGGGAAATTTTCTACCATTGTTTCTTCAGATATTCCTTCTGTACTTTTCCCCTTCTCTTCTCCTTCCGGGACACCATAACATGTATGTTTGCATGTCTCTTGCTGTCGTTTATTTCCCTGAGACCTTGTTCAATGTTTTCCATTCTTTTCTTCATCTGTTCTTTTGTATGTCCACTTTCAGAGGCCATTTCTTCAAGCTCACTAATCCTTTCTTCTGCCTCCTCAAATCAGCTATTATAGGATTCCAGTGTATTTTATTTTTATTTTTATTTTTTTTTCCATTGTGAGCCAACTTCATTTGGGGCAGGGAGGGGACGAGCAGTTGAAATACAGTGTATTTTAAATTTAATTTATTGCCCCTTTCATTCCCATAAGATCTGTTATTTTTCTATGTATGCTTTCAAATTATTCTCTTGCTCATCCAATGTCTTCTTAATATCCTTAATCTCTTTAGCCATCTCATTGAATTTATTAAGGAGATTTGTTTGAACATCTATGATTAGTTGTTTCAACTCCTTTATGTCATTTAGAGGCTTATCTTGTTCCTTTTACTAGGCCATATCTTCCTGTTTCTTGGTTTGGATTGTAATTTTTTGTTGATGCCTTGGCATCTGGCTTATTAGATGTATTTATTCTGGGTGCAGTTTCTCTCTTTAGTTTAGGGCTTTCTTGCCCTTTCTCCCTTGCTTGTTGTGTGGTAGGAACCAAGGATGTAGTTGGTGCTGTAAGCTGTGGAAGCTCAAGCTGCCCTCATTGCCCCAGGGACCAACAAAACTTCTCCCAACTTTCTCCTTTGCCAGGGGCAGGGACAGAGCCATAGCCACATGTAATAATCCAAGTCATGCAGGCCTAGTCTGTAGTTGTCCAGAGAGACTGATGAAGCTTCACACTCCTTGCTTCCCTGCCTTGGGTGAGGATGGAGCTGCAGGTGTGGGCAGCAATCTATGCCATGTGGGTCCAAAATGACCACAGTTGCCCTGGTAGACTTCTGACTATTCAGTCTGTGTCAACTGAATGTACCTGCAGTTACCTGGGGAGGCTGATGCAGGGCCTGCCAGCTTCCTCCCTGCTAGAGGTGGGGCTGAAGCCTAGGATAGGGCTGCAGGCTGATTTGAGTGAGAGAAACTGCTCCTTACCATCACTTTGATTTTCAGTCAGCCTGGCTTCTCCTCATGCTGGGGTTGGAGTCAAAATGGTGATTTTTTTTCCCAACCTGGACAGATTCAAACTTTAGCTGTTCTTAGCATTATACTTTAGCCAGCCAAATTTACTAATCGGTAGCTGAAATAGGTGGCCATACGTCTCTTCCTCCCCTGTTTTTAGGAATAGAGCTTCCACTTCCAGCCACAGAATAGCTCATGAGTTGGTTTGTGTCACCAGAGTAGGATGATCACCAGCCTCTGCTTTCCCTAAGAGTATTATGCAAGTCCCTCCAGTTTCCTCCCTGCCGGAGGCGGGGCAGGGCTTATGCTAAATCTGCAGTCTGATCCGGATGGAAAGAAGCCGGTCCCTACCAACACAGTGATTTTCAGTCTACCTGTTTCCCTTTGTCCCAAGGGTGGAGTTAAAATGGTGGCTACCAGCCTCTTTCTGACTTGGACAGGGTCAAACTTTAGCTGTTCTTAGGATTATACTTTAGTCTGCCAAATTTACTATATCAGTAGCTAAAGTTAGTGCCCAACTGTCTCTTCCTCCCCCATTTTTGGGGAGTAGAGCTTCCAATTTCAGTCACAGAATAGCTCTTGAGGCAGCTTTTGCTGGCTTGTGCCACCAGTGGATATTGGGTACTGGCCTCCGGGGTGTGGACTGCTCTACTTAGGAATCTTCTCTGCAGATGGGCAGTCTCCTACTTCCATTCTTTCAAGGATGTTGCAGGATGCTCTTCTGGTCTCCTGGAGCCTCCAAACAGGTGCTTTAGATAGCTCTGGGTGATTACTAACTGCCCTGTAGCACGAGCTGACATTAGGAGCTCCTTACTCTGCCACCATCTTGCTGGGTGTCCCCACCATAGCTTTTCAACAAGTTGTAAAAACATAAAGTATGACTCCTCAAACTTCATTTTACTATTCAAGATAGCTTTGGATATACGGGGCCTTTTATCCTTCCATATAAATTTGATAATTGGCTTTTTTTACATGGTTGTTCATATTTATCACCACCTTCTTCCAAGTTCTCTTTACCATCAGCCAACATCTCAGTTGGCCATGGTTCTTTGCCCGGTGGGGTGTGGCAGTTTGATATTGTTTATGAATTCCAAAAACAGATATTGGATTGTGTTTGTAAACTAGTCTGTTCCTCTGGGAATATTAGATTGTATTAGACTCAGAGGTTTCACTTTTATGTTATTAAATCAAGAATAGGGCTTTTATTTGACCACGTCATTAGGGCAACTCAGTTTGAGTCCCCACCTACAGCTAGCCTACAGTTGTGGGCTATATAAACAGATGCTCAATCAAAGACAGGGAAGTAAGTACATGGAGAAGGAGAACACAGAGAATTTAGTTTAGATGCTGGAGCCCTGGGAAGAGAGATGTTTACAGCTAGACTTATGGAGAGAGCAGAGAAGCTGAGCCTGGGAAGAGACAAGCCCTGGGAAGAGAGATGAGCCTTATGCTAGTCTACAGCTGAGATTGGAAGAAACTGGGACTACAGAGCCTTAGGAGGAAGAGGAAGTTGAACCCTTGCAGAGACAGGCAGCCATCTTGCTCCAACATGTGGCAACAGACTTTGGTGAGGAAAGTAATTACTCTTTATGACCTGTGACTGTAAGCTTCTACCCCCAAATAAATACCCTTTGTAAAAGTCAACAAATTTCTGGTATTTTGCACCAGCACCCCTTTAGCTGACTAATACATGGGGTGACCCAAACTTTCATTCCTGAAGTTTCTGGGCCATTGGTAGTCCTGCCTGGATTAGGTTGTTGCAATTTTTCATTGACTTTAATCACAGGGCATGGTAGTACTAAGAGATGCCCTAGGAGATTCCTGTGTTCCAGGAAAACTCTTCTTTACTTCCCTTGTGTAGCTGCAGTCATATTTCCCTTTGATAGTCAGGATGAATCACCCCAACCAGTAGAGTAATTTCCTTCTTTGCCTGTTTATTCAGAGGCATAAGGGGACCAAAGTGGACAGGTGGCAGTCTTATCTTCTAGTTAAATGGATTCATTGCTGTATCTTCTGGTGGAAGCACACCTCCTTTTGAAACTAAAACCTGTAGACCTGCAGAGCTTAAGGTTTCAGGGACAAGAAGCAAAATTTTCCTACTGGATCACTAGGGATAATAGTGAGTCATGCCACTCACATTTCCACCCCTTGATTCTTGGTTATGGGAGAAACAGTACCATAGAGTGGACACTTATTTTCAGCATACACAGCCTCCTGGAGAACAATACCCCAGCCCTGCAAGGTGTTGCCACTTAGTTGACTCCATAATTGAGTCCTCAAAAGGCCATTCCACCCTTCAATCAATCCAGCTCCTTCAGGATGATAAGCAACATGATAAGACCAGTGAATTCCATGAGCATGCACCCATTCCCATATTTCATTTGATGTGAACTGGGTTCCTTGATGAGAAGCAATGCTGTGTTGAATACCATGATGGTGGATAAGGCACTCTGTAAGCCCACAGAGGGTAGCTTTGGAAGAAGCATTGCATGAAGGGAAGGCAAACCTATATCCAGAATATGTGTCTATTCTAGTTAGAAAAAAATCACTGCCCTTTCCATGATGGAAGTGGTCCAGTGTGATCCACATGCTACCAATTAGCAGATTAATCACCTCAGAGAATGGTATCATATAGGGAACTGAGTGTGGGTCTCTGCTGCTCGCAGATTGGACACTCGTAGTGGAAATAGCCAGGTCAACCTTGGTGAATGGAAGTCCATATTGCTGAGTCCATGCATAACGTCCATCCTTACCACCATGGCCACTTTGTTCATGACCTCATTGAACAATGACAAGCATGACTTGGGTAAAAGGCCTACTTGTATGCACAGAATGGGTCATTTTATACATTTGACTATTAAAATCTTCCTCTGCTGAAGTTGCCCTCTGGTGAGCATTCACATGGGACACAAATACCTTCATGTTTTTAGCCCACTCAGAAAGATCTAGCCACATAACTTTTCTCCATACTTCTTTGTCACCAATTTTCCAATCATGTTCCTTCCAGGTCCCTGACCACTTAGCCAAATGATTGCAACAACCAATGAATCAGTATACAAATGCACCTCCAGCTGTTTATCCTTCCAAGCAAAATGAACAATCAGTTGCACTGGTTCTTCAGGGATGTCCCAGAAAGGGGCTGTGGTGCTGCAGATGTCCACCTTTAGGTGGAACCTGCATATCATGCAGCACCTTCTGTAAACCAGGTCCAAGTTTTGTCTTCCTCAGTCAACTGATTCTAAGGAACTCCACAAGAGGCTGGGAAAGAGAAGATAATGTGGCAGGCATAGGGGCAGCGGCCATTTGGGCTACTTACTCATATAACTTACTTGTGCCTTCCAGACCTGCTTGAGCCCTATCTCATATATACCACTACCATTTTATGATGGAGTGCAGTTTTGCATGCCCATATTTATGGCTTGGTGGGTAAGACAATACCCATCTCATGATAGGCAGCTCAGGTCTCATGGTAACTTGGTGACCTATGTTTAAGCATTCAGTCTCTACTAAGAACTAGTAGCAAGCTAAAAGCTGTTTCTCAAAAAGAGAGTAGTTATCTGCAGATGATGACAAGGCTTTGCTCCAAAACCCTAAGGGTCTGCATTTTGACTTTCCCATAGGGGCCTGCCAAAGTGTTCAAAGTGCCACTGACACTTCCAGCACCATTGCATCATATGGCCCAAGAGCCTAGACTTGTCACCAAGCCTCCTCCTGTTGTGTTCCCCACTCAAAACTAACAGCTTTTCTGGTCACTCAGTAAATGAGCCAGAGTAGCAAAACCAAATAAGGAATACATTGTCTCCAAAACCCAAAGAGAGCAACTAGGCATTGTGCTTCTTTTTTGGTCATAGGAGGGGCCAGATGTAACACCTTATCTTTCACCTTAGAAGGGATATCCCAACATGACCCACCCACTGGACCCCTAAAAATTTCATTGATGTAGAAAGCCCCCTTTTTTGTTGGATTTATCTTCCATCTTCTGACACACAACTGTCTTATCAATAAGTCTAGAATAGTTACTATGTCTTGCTTACTAGGTCCAATCAACATGATATTATCAATATAATGGACCAGTGTAATGTCTTGTGGGAGAGAGATGATCAAGGTCCCTGCAGACAAGATTATGACAAAGGACTGGAGAGTTGATATACCCCTGAGGTAGGACAGTGAAGATATATTGCTCACTTTGCAAGTTGAAAGAAAACTGTTTCTTGTGGTCTTTATTAACAACAATTGAGGGGAAAAAAACATTTGCCAAATCAATAGCTGCATACCTGGTACCAGGGGATATGTTTATTTGCCCATGCAATGATACCACATCTGGAACAACAACTGCAATTGGAGTCACTACCTGGTTAAGTTTACAATAATCCACTGTCATCCTCCAAGATTCATCTGTTTTCTACACAGGCCAAATAGGAGAGTTGAATGGGGATGTGGTGGGGATGACCACTCCTACATACTTCAAGTCCTTGATGGGGGGATTAATCCCTGCAATCCCTCCAGGAATCTGGTATTGCTTTTTTATTAATTTTTTTTATTTTTAAAGAAGCTTTAGATTATATAAATGTAACATAAAAACTATAGGGGAGTCCCATATGCCCCAACTCCTCCCCTCCCACCCTTTGCCACATTAACAACATCTTTCATTAGTGTGGTACATTTGTTACAATTGATCAACACATATTGAAGCATTGCTACTAACCATGGACTATAGTTTACATTATAGTTTACACTCTGCTCTGCACATTTTTATAAGTTATGACAAAATGTATAATGGTCTGTATCTGTTATTTCAATGTCATGCAGGACAATTCCAATGTCCTGAGAATGCCCCTATATTACACTTATTCTTCCCTTTTCCTCCTCTACAACAACAAAGCTCTTCAGGAAAGGTGGAGTTAATCTCACAAATTTATTCCTCATAGTCCTCCTGAAAGGTGTGTCCTCTGGACATTCCTAGAGTGGGTGAGCAGGTCTTACATGATAAATCCACTCTAACATTCCAGTCTTTCTAAGCCTTTGCATCCCCTCATCTACATTATACTGTAGCAGTTCTGGCTTTTCAACCTCAGGTAATGTCAGCCACCTTTTGGTCCAATTTTCAGCCAAACACCCAAATAAACTGGTAGAGCATTTTCTATCCCCATAAACTACAACATTGAATCCAGAATCACTGCTTAGTGGGACCATATCAATAAATTCAGCCTGGTCCAACTTTATATTCATTCCATATTATCCCATACTTTTAATATAATTCCCATAGATAGTCTCCTGATTTTTGTCTTTATAAATTGATAAACTCATGCAGTCAATTTGGAGTATAGTGTACCCTTCTCATGGATACACTTTGTAGCTCACATTTTGGGGCCTGTTCTGACTTCAGTCTAGTTCTAGGTCTGGAAGAAAAGATTGGTAGGGGGGTGGTCATGAGAATAATTAGAAGTGTCTTACAAGCCAATTACCTCAGGGCATTCCATTGCAGTTTCATCTGTTTAGAAAGGAATAATCTCTTCAGACAGAGGAGTGTGGGCTGTTTCCTCAAGGAAGGTGGTTATAGGTTTATCAGGCATAGTAGGGATAATCTCTTCAAGTGGAAGTTGGATGGCAGATTCCTCAGGGAAGACTGGAGTTTGGGAATCTGTTTCCACAAGGAAGACTATTACAGGTTTATCTGGCAAAGACTCAGCAGAATCTAGGGTTTCAATGTCTCCACTGCCATCATTATCAACACATATGTCCTTATTCCAATTTTCAGGATCCCATTCCTTTCCAATCAATGCCCTTACTTTAACAGCAGACACCCTGCAAAGTTGGGAATTTAGTTTGTGTTGTAATTCAGCTACCTGAACAATGAGCCACTGGGTCTGGTTTTCAGAAATCTCAAATCTTTGACTACATGAAATAAGATTTTCTTTCAGGGTACACATAGAAAATTTCACGTTCTTCATGTGGTGCTTAAGTTACAAACTTGAAGCCTTCAGCTTACCCCTTTCTTTTACATGTACCCAGGATATTTTGGAGCAACCAACCAACATTATTATAACTTTTCACTCCACAAAACTCTGTTAACTCATCAAAAACACTCTCACTCATAACCTTGTCTCTTATAAACATTTGAATAGCTGTATCCAGTGGTGATATTTTGCATATCTCTATTGCCAGTTCATTCAATGGACTAGCAGTGCCATTTGATTATTGAAAATAGAGTGAATAGTGTTTTTTTTTTTTTAAGATTTATTTATTTTATCCATTTTAAACCCCCCCTTCCCCATTTGCTGTTTTGTGTCCATTAGCTGGGCAATTCTCTGTGTCTGTTTCCTGCCATCTCTTCTCATCCTTCTCTTCCAGTCTTCACCAGGATTCGATCCTGGAGACCTCCGATGTAGGAGAGAGGTGTCCTGCCACCTGCGCCACCTCAGTTCCTGGTTTTCGGAGCTTTCGGAGCATCTCGTCTTGTCTCTCCCCTGTGTCTCTCTCCTGTTACGTCATCATCTTGCTGCATGGCTCCCGGGGCCTGGCGGCTCACCGACACACAGAGCCTGGCAGCCCATGCACCTTCTATATATATATATATATATATATTTAATTTTACCAGGGGGTCCCGGGGATCGAACTCAGGTTCCTCCATATGGCAGACGGACGCCCAACCATTTGAGCCACATCCGCCCCCCTAGTGTTTTTTAATCTAATAAAAGTAGAGAACCAATTCCCCAAACTCCCAGAACCAATTCAGAAATCTCATACTCAAGATTCTGTTTCTCAAGAACCACTCCTGGTACCAAAGCCGTGTGCACTGCATCCACCTCAGGATCCTGCAAGGGAGGTAAGTGGATGAAAAACTTAGGTGGAGGGGGAAGTTTGCTCATACCAGAACAGCTGAAGTCTGCTCCAGACAAACAGGCAAGCAAGCATGGCCATTCTTTATTTGCAGGGTTATTCATACACTACTGTTATCACTCAAATGTTGCACAGAAGGAACACAAAATACAACTCCTCAGAATCATTTCTGCTGGGTCCAGAAACTATGTGCACTGGGCCAAGGATTTTATGACCTAATAGCTGATCTAGCAGTTGGGCCACTGCCCAGGCAATTGGGCCACTGCCCGAGTCTTTAACCCTTACAGTGTCTTTAACCTTCACACTCTCCAACTCTGAGGGCAACGGCCTTAGCAGCTGTGGGGGTACACTGCGACCAAACACCACAACAGCAATATGGACAGGAACGACATAGAAGTATGCACCCTAAGCCTATTAGGGTTCCCCCAAGAACCCATTTCCTAGTACTTAGGGACACCCACTACTCTTGCACAGGGTTTACCTGTGATTTCTGGATATTTTGCATTTCATGGTTCATTTCTTGCAGGGCTTCTTGAATGGATTTTTTATTATCAGGAATATATACACAACACTCAGTATGTACTAATGCACATGTGCTCCCTTGTACTGCAGTAAGTAAATCTAGGGCCATACGGTTTTGTAACACAACATGGCAGATTTTATCAGTTTCTTCTGTTAACCGGACAACTGCATATTCTGAAGCATTCAGGGCTTGGGCAGTATGATGTGCTAAGGCTTCTACATCTAATTCAACTTTGATGGCCCCTCCTTCAGGAAGGAGAATAGCTAATGGGTAAAACCACCAGGGTGTCTCTTTGGTCCTGTGCCATCTATGATATACTGTGTCCCAAGTTTGGGGTTTCTGATCAAGAGTGGAAACAATGCAACCTGGAATGAAGGGGCATTCCCAAATACATCACCCACTCCAATTAGCTGAGAGGTATGACCACCCATGGGGCCCACAGACCCACAGGTCCCTGCTGGCAACCTGTTGGTGGTTTTGGTTCTGACGTACAGCTGGCCATTCCACCAGTGGGAACTGCCTACCACCACCTGGGTAGTGTTGCACAAATTCAGAGGCACCTCCCCTGCTAGTCTTTTGGGATTCCCCTTTTGTTCTATACACTTTTGGGCAATGCTCCACAGTTCAATATGTTCAGCAGGGAGCCAGCCCCATCCATCATATAGGGCATAGCCAAACCATGGAGGATATGGATTCATGTCCCGGTGGAGAAGTTTCTCAACATGCCGCAGAACTTCTTCCCATTCTGCCATCATTTGGTAGGCCATCTCCAACCATGTCCAATTGTCCTGTGTTGAGGGGGTAATACTCCAGGCCAAACCATTGGCCAAACTGACCAGCAGTTCAGTGCACACCCAAGAGCAGGACACATTGTACACTTGAGCATAAGTATGGGTCCAAGCCAGCAAGCTGTTAGGAGAACTCCTAGGGGTGATAAGACAAATGTGTAAGTGTAACTAGGAGAGGCAGATCATGCCCATCTAACAGGACATATCCCAGCTGGTCGTCCTTAGACAACAAAGTGCCACTTTGCGGTGTGCACCCAAGGTGAGCATACCATAACTCTGGGCCTTCTGGTACAGCCAGAGAGACACTCTCTTCAACCTGTATCAGGATGGGGGAACCCATGATGGACCATAATGCCAGAATGAATGTACCTTTCAGTATGGTGGCCATGGTGGCAGGCATGGTCACTGTAAACCTTAGTGGCCATACATCAGTAATACAAGGGATCACAGTTAATTGACACTGTGCCCTGTCTCCCCAGGGTGCCACCAGAACTACCCATCAAACAAGGGGAACCTTTAAAGTCCAGGTCCATGACACAGAGACTGTTTCTCCTCCATGAATTATGGAGGGTATTGGCAGCAGTACCCACCCTCCCTGCACTTGTGGCTTTAACAGTGGATCCTTCATAGTGACCTGTAATTGAATGGGGGCAGCTGCACACTGCAACAGGGCTTCTTTTGGTGCCACTCCTCCTTGCTGGGGTCATTTATTTAAACGTTGTACTACCAACCAAAGGCGATCACACCACCCCACAAGGTGCATGTGATTCTCAAAACATTCTCATCATGCTCTTATCTTCAACACTACAGGGCCTTGAGTTTGCAGAAAGGGCATTTCGCCTTCAGTTACCCCACATAAGGATACAGTTGTGAGCTTATGTTATAGTGGGGTGGAAGACTGAAAATAAACAAACAGACCTGGGGTGAAAAATAAAGCAGGGTAAGGCAGTAGAGATTGTGGGGAAGGGAGTGTACATTATTTTAAATATGGTGGTTTTCCAGTGAAGGCCTCACTGAGAAGGTGAAAATTGAGCAACTACAGAAATCAACCATCATGGTTTAACTGGGACTATCCCACTTTTAGCACTGAAAACCCCATGTCCTGGGAAATGCTTCAGTGCTGGGCAAATCAGGATGGTTGGTCACCCTCAGAATGCAAGGAGTTAAGGGAGAGAGCTATGCGGTTATCTTGGAGAAAAGTTGCCCAGATAAAAAGAACAGCTCCACCACATCTGATGCACTTTCCGTATTCCACCCCAGCAGGATGAGGGATGCCTTTTCCATCACAGCACTTCTACCTATACACAGCCCAGCTAGAAGGGAATGGACCTGGAAGGAATAAATGGGTCTAAAGAGATTGGGAAGGAGAAATGGTAACTGCACACAATGTAATTTGTTTGTGTCCTCTCTCCTTATACAAGTTTTAGAATAACTCAGAACTGAATAAATACATAGCAAAACCAGGGTGTTTTCACATATTTGATGTTTAACAAATCTAGTTACTTGATGCAATGCTGAAATAAGTTTTTGGCTGGCTTGTACCCAGGGACCCATGTCCTCCCTTTGCTACACCCTTGCATGAATGCTAGGCTGAGGAATGTAGGCTATACTCTATTGTCAATGAGTCACCACTGGATGATTCTGAACAGGTGCAGGCTGTGATGGCAGAGGAGAGTTTGCAAAGGAATCAGGTGTTGTGGTGGGCAGATAGAAAGAGGTAAGATTCAGAGATGACAGATAAACCAGGTAGACCATGGGAGAGAGCCCTAAAATAAGAACCTGCATTAATGCATCTAATTAAAAGCAAATTTGGAGGTGAATTCCATGTCAACTTGGGGCCCTAGCCCCTGGAATGATAGGCACTGGAACATAGATGCAAGAGACAGGAGAAACTCACCAAGTTTAAGTTGAATAGGTGCCTCCTGTTCCTAGGCCAACCTAATGACCTCCTGTTCTCTCCTGTAAATCAATCCCAGTCTTGGAAAGGGATATAGGAAGCCCATTCACAAGAGGCTGACAAGCCTTAGTGGAGTTTGCCTTCCTAAGGGATTAGTCTCTTAGCCAGCACCTATGCCTTATCCTCACAGGAATACCTTTCACAAATGGTGATATTTCAGGCATCAGGAGAAAAGGACAGTAAGAGAGATTTTCTTTTTGTTTGGGGACAGGAGTGGAACTTCTTTCCAACCTGCTCAATTAGTCCTAATCTATCTCAAGGTAAAAAAGAGAGAAGTCACAGTCTGTTTCTTGTTTTCCATATGTGGAACTGTCCAAAGTGTGGAATATTCCCTGTCAGGCACTTTGAGGGAGAGTGGAGGGCAATCCTTCTTTGGTTTGACAGTTTGTTGCAGATAAATGGTCTCAAGGTCATTTCCAGCCCTGAGATGCTGGGATAATGATGTTGGCAATGAGTTTTCTCTCCTTTATGCCTCCAAAAATAATTTGGAAGCTCTGTTCTTGGTCTTGGTGGGTCTGTTAACATGCAGGAGTTGGCCCAGGGTTTGACTGAGTACTCCCACTAGGCCATACTCTTCCTGGGCCCTGGAATAATCTTATTACATCATCTACTACCCATCCAGCCTCTGGTGATGCTCATCTGCCTGAGGAGAGTCTGAATCAAGAGAGATTAACATAAATTTATTACTGCTGGATACATATAAAACCCCTCATGAGGCATGACTCTGCACTGGAGCTGGGAAAGGACAGCTCAGGGAGTAAAGAATTGATATATTTGGAGCTTGCCTTCCCAGGTCCCTAATTTGGAAGGGGCCCTAATAGGTAACTGAATACTCATCATCCCCACTCAAGAGATGGGACAACTGGGGCTCAAAGAAATGATAGGAAATACCGAAGGCCAAGCAGAGAGAGGGTGGATGCTAAAAATTAGGGAATTATTCTCAGCTATTGTGGCAGTTTGAGATTATTTATGGATTCCAAAAAGAAAGATTATATTTGTAAACTGGTCGGTTCTTTTGGGTATGATACCCTTGATTGTATTAGATTCCATTGAGATGTTTTACTAAATTATGTTAAGATTAGGGTTTTGATTCAACCACATCAGTAGTGTGTAACTCAATTTAAGTCCCCACCCCCTTGGTGGGCTATATAAATGGACACTCACTCGAGAAGACACACAGAAGGAGGTACAGGAAGAAAGAGAGCCCCATAGACATGGAAGAGGAGAGAACTTGGTCGTTTCAGTCCTGCCATGTGACAGAAAGGAGAAAGCTCAAACAGCTAAAGCCCTGGGGAGAGCTAAGCCATTCATCTGAGAGTTTGCAGCTGAAGAGACCAGAGCCCTGGGCAGCTGAGAAGGCCTGGAAAGAAATGAGCCCTCCAGCCTACAGCTGAGATCAGAAGAAGCTGAGCCCATGGAGACTTAGGAGGACTTAAGAGGAAGAGGAAGAGGAAGGCTGAACCATCTTGCTTCAACACGTGGCAACAGATTTGGATGAGAAAATACCTCTTATGGTAACTTTAGTTGGACTTTTTAGGGCCTTGTAACTGTAAAATTCTACCCCAAATAAATATCCTTTATAAAAGCCAACAGATTTTTGGTATTTGGCATTAGCACCCCTTTGGCTGTCTAATACAGAATTTGGAAGCAGGAGAGTAGGGTACAGCCTGACGCAATTACCAAAAGTTCTGGAAGAGTTTTATAAATGGGTAAGGGGGATTTGTTTTGGAGAAATTGTCGGATGCTTAATGGAAAAGGCCTAGACTGCTTTGAAAAGACTTTTGGTAGGAATATGGTACCTAAAGTTATTTCTGATAAGCCCTTAGAAGGAAATGATGAATCTACTATTGAAAACTGGAGGAAAGGTGCTCCGTGTTTTAAAGTTGCAGAGAACTTAGCAAGATTGACTCCTGATGTTATATGGAAGGAAGAATTTGAAAATTATGAACTTGGACATTTAACCAAGGAGATTTCCAAACTAAATGTGGAAAATGCAACCTGATTTTCCTTGCAGCTTATAGCAAAATGTTAGAGGAAAGAGATAAGCTGATTACAGAACTGTTTGGCACAAAACAAACAGAAACTGACTCCAGAAATCCCATGCCTCTGGAAATCAATCGCACAAATGACAGCACCCCATTTGAGGAATTAACTAAACTTGGAACTTGTAAGCCAGGATTGAAAATGCAGTTATCCAGGAAAGAACTTGTGTAAAGTCTTACTATCTGATGGCTTGTATGCCTGTCTCCTGCATGCTAAACCAACAAGCTTTTTGTGAGATCTGTATAAACAAAATGACTGCCCGCATGGACTAAAAGGGACATACAGGGGAGAGACGGAAGGAAAAATGGCTTTAAGAGGAAAACCATGGAAGCTGAGGTCTGGAATTAAGACATCTCCTTGGGCCAAGAGAGTAACCCCACCCATGTGTACAGAGAGTGTGAGTTTGCCCAGACATTTGAAGAGGGTAGATGTTCCAGCCCACTGTTCAGGGAGAGTTTTGCTGCCCTAGGCTAGACAGAGGGTGGAGTACATTCTCTAAGGATTAGGAAGAGTGAGGTCAACAGCCCAGTGCTCTGAGAGGGGTGGACCTGTTCCCCATAGGCCAGGGAGAGTGAGGTCAACACCCCATTGCTCGGAGAGGGGTGGGGCTGTCCCCCATAGGTTAGGGAAGGCCAGGTTACCAACTCACTGTTCTGAGAGGGTTGGGACTCTATGCCAGGGAGTAGGGAGAATGTTGCTCCCACCTCACTGTATTAAGGGGGTAGAGTCTGTATCTCAGAGATTGGGGAAAGTGTGGCCATCATCTCAATGTTCTTGGAGGGTGAGGTCTGGAGCTCGGTAATTACTTAGATGCTTGATCAGGGTGGAACCAAGAAAACAGCCATTGGGCACCAAGAATAAGAAGAAATTATCATCTTAAAAATGCCTCTCAGACTTTGAAATCTAATGGAGTATGCCCTGCAGGTTTTCAGAACTGTTGGGAACAAGTGATTCATGTTTCCCTCCCTATTTCTCCTTAAGGTAATGCAAATGTTTATCCTATGTCTGTCCCTTTGTATATTGGAAGCAGATAAACTGTTTTGTAATTTTCACAGGTCTACAGCCAGAGGGGAATTTGCCCTAAGACAAACCATATTTCTATAAATAACTGTAATGTGATTTTGTACTTAGCATTGCTAACTGAAAGGATTTAAGTTTTTTTTGAATATTGTACTATCTTTTTGGAATTCAGAGGGTGGAGTGTGGCAGTTTTATATTATTTATGAATTCCAAATGAGAGATTATGTTTGTAAACTGGTCTATTTCCCTGGGTGCGAGCCCCTTTGATTGTATTAGGTTCAGCTGAAATGTCTTTGTTTAAATTATGTTACAATTAGGTCTTTGAACCCACAATGTCAGTAGGGTGTAACTCAGTTTAAGTCCATGCCCCCTTAGTGGGCTACATAAATGGACACTCACTAAATAAGACACACAGAGGAAGGCACAGGAAGAAAGAAAGATGCATAGACATGGAAGAGGAGAGAACTTGCTCATTTCGGTCCTGCCATGTGACAGAAAGGAGAAAGCTCAAACAGCTAAAGCCCCAGAGAGAGCTGAGCCATTTGCCTGATAGTTTGCAGCTGAAGAGA
This sequence comes from Tolypeutes matacus, assembly GCA_026826555.1. Lineage (NCBI taxonomy): Eukaryota > Metazoa > Chordata > Mammalia > Cingulata > Chlamyphoridae > Tolypeutes > Tolypeutes matacus. The sequence continues at coordinate 3,543,307 of JAKSZT010054170.1, read as the reverse complement.
CCAGAGCCCTGGGCAGCTGAGAAGGCCTGGAAAGAAATGAGCCCTCCAGCCTACTTGTGAGATTAGAAGAAGCTGAGCCCACAGAGGCTTAAGAGGAAGAGGAAGGCTGAACCCTCGCAGAGATGTGGAACCATCTTGCTTCAACACATGGTAACAGACTTGGGTGAGAAAATACCTCTTATGGTACCTTGAATTGTGCTCTTTAGGGCCTTGTAACTGTAAGCTTTTACCCCAAATAAATACCCTTTATAAAAGCCAACAGATTTTTGGTACTTTGCATCAGCACCCCTTTGGCTGATTAGTATAAGTATAAAAGACAAAATTAATACAAATTATAAATAATGCACTGGGCCAACCTAAAGTTTAATTAATTCCAATAAACTATCCACACTTATTTATCATACATTCACTCATATTTCACACCCTCAGATATTATAAACATGCCTTCCAATGTCACACACACATACATGCACACACTTCTTTAGAAGTTACCCACACTTTTTCAGATGGCACACACACTCACTCAGATTTAGTCATTTTAGTGTTGCTTAATCAAATGTTATCTCTCCCCTTATCCAGTTGTCACCCATGTTCACTTATATGTTGCACAAACAGAATCCACACAACACTCAGATGGTGCCAATGCAGATGCTGCATAAGAGGTATGCTTAATTTCATATCAAACACACTCATCCAAGCATCCTTGAACCTCTTGCTATTCAAAGTACGGTCCATGGACCAGCAACATTGGCATTACCTGGAGGCTTGTTAGAAATGCAGAATGTCAGGTTCTGCTCAGACCTGATGAATTGAAATCTGCATTTTAACAAGATTTTCAGATGATTCATATGCCCTAACATGATGACTGACTCTCATTCACCAACATATTCCCAGTGGCTAGCCAACAGCTAGGCATGTCTGTTGCTTAATAAATGGATTTTGGACACATTACTAATACATTCTGATGCCAACAATGCTCATGAAAATGTTTCTTTATGCAATTTCATTCTGAGGTACATTCCTTAAAGAAACTCTTGCTAATATACACAAGAAGAAAGATAAAGGAATGCTCATTGCAGCAATAGTTGGTATGGGGAAAATTGTAAATAACCTGAATAAATCAGAGCATGTATAAATAAAATGTGATCTATTCATTAGTGGAATATTAAACAGTAGTGGAAAGTTATGAATGAAAACTACAGACAGCATTACAGAAAAAACTCAAAGCTATTGTAGTAGCCGGGGTTCTCCAGAGAAGCAGAATCAACAAGGTATACAGCTCTGCCACATTCTCCAAGGGAGCAGCAACAGTCCCCTGAGTGCAGGGGCAGTGTCTGGCAAAAGAGGATGGCCAACCGATGGGTTCTTGTTATTGGTGAGTCTTTGCTCTTGTAATTGAAACTTAGCCTACTGTTATGGGGTGCCTAAGCGTTGCCACCTGAGAGCCTCCTTGTTGCTCAAATGTGGCCTCTCTCTAAGCCAAACTCAGCATATGAATGCATTACCTTTCCCCCAATGTGGGACATGACTCCCGGGGATGAGCCTCCCTGGCAACGAGGGACTAATACCAAGTGCCAACTGGCAACACGATTGGAAAAAGACCTTGAATAAAAGGGGGGAAAGGTAAAGAGAAATGAGTTCATGTGGCTAAGAGACTTCAAAGAGAGTCGGGAGGTCATCCCAGAGGTAACGCTTACAATACCACACCTCAGTAGGATCTCATAGAACACCAAAGTGGATATCACCCCACACAGAGGGGCTCCTGAGGGCACTGGAGACACCGAGGTCCTATATAAGGGGGGATAGCCCCAGAGATTGATGCCTTATTAGTGGGCTCTACTTTGGAATCTGTGCTCCTGAGAGAGACAGAGTTGGACTCAAATAAGTCCTCCCTGCACATGGTCCAACAGTCCCTTCTATTCAAACCTATATGTGATGCTGGAGTTTTTAGGTGTACTTCCAGAGACTGGAGCCTCTGGCCTGCCCATGTGCCAGCTGTGCCTGGAATCTCAGTAGAGCTGCAACTCTTACCCTACAGCTCAATGGACTCATCCAAGTCACCTGGAGAGGAGACGACGATTGGCAACAGCCATCCCAGGGAATGGAGAGAGCCTGCAGCTGCAGGCAGGATAATCCCATCCACCATATCCATGGGATATAAGCCCTCTCTCACTTGGAGGTGGAGTGAACATCACCGTCCCAGTCCTCTCAGGATTGGGGGAAGAGCTATAGACTAGAGTGGACCTAATGGTATTCTGTTGTAGACATATTGTGATTCAAGCAATGGAAGAAATTATAACAGTGAGGTGGAGCCTGTGGCCACTGGACGCTTTTGGGGCAGGGAGGGGAAGGGCAGTTGAAAACCAGGGGCTTTTTTGGGACTTGGGGGTTGTCCTGAGTGGCGTTGCGGCGACAGATGTGGACCATTTTATATCAGCATATACCATGCAGAACTGTGTGGGAGAGAGTGTGGTCTATGATGTGAACTGTGGTCTATGATTGGTGGCAAGGCCCCAGGATGTGTATATCCATTACGGGTGATGTGCCACATTGATGAAGGATGTTTGTGTGGGATGTTGTGGGAGGTGTGAGAGGTGGGGAACATGGGAATCCCTGTAATTTCTGTGTAATATCTAGGTAATCTAAGCACCTTTAAATATATATATATATATATAAAATAAAATAAAATAATAAAAAATATATAAAAATAATAAAAAAACAAGGTATACATGAAGGGGTTTATTTTGAATTACGATTTATTTCTTTTGTTTTTTTTCCCTTGCAATCCCTTTATTTGAATTACGATTTATTTTTTTACGTTTTTTTTTCTTGCAATCCCTTTATTTGAATTACGATTTATTTTTTTACGTTTTTTTTTCTTGCAATCCCTTTATTTGAATTACGATTTCATTTTTTTACGTTTTTTTTTTTCCTTGCAATCCCTTTATTAGAATTACAATTTATTTTTTTACGTTTTGTTGAAGGGGTTTATTTTAAGGAATTGGCTCACACAAGTGTGGGGATTGGCAATATGAAATCTGTAGTGTAGGCCAACTGGCTGGAAATTCTGTTAAGAGTTGATGTTTGAAGTCTTGAGTCAAAAATCCTTAGAGGATCCCAGCAGTTTGGGAACTCAGAGAGGAGTTGATGGTGTAGTCTTGAAGCAGTGTTTATTCTTCTCTCTGGTACCCTCAGTTTTTAGCTCTTAAGGTGTATAACTGATCGGAAGAGGCAAGTCAATTGACTGTAGATGTGCTAATCACATCTCCAAAACACCTCCACAGAAACATCTTTGACCAAACAACTGGACACCATAACCTAGCCAAATTGATAAAGTTGGCCATCACTACTATAATCTTGAGTTAAAAAGCAACTTACAGAATGATGTATTTACTGTGATACTGTTTATATATAATTTCAAAACCTGTAAAACAATGCTATATATGTTTTTTATTGATAGATTTATATGAACTGAAAGTATAAAATCATGCAATTAAATAACAAACAATAAATTCAGTATAGTGGTTATGCTGGGGAAAGAGAAAGGGAGGACAATAAAAGGATGGGGGGGGTAGTTTTAGTTTGCTAAAAGCTGCTGAAAGCAATATACCAGAAATGGATTGGCTTTTACCTTGGGGATTTATAAACTTATAAACGTACAGTTCTGAGGCTGGGAAAAATGTCCGAATTGAAGCATCAGGTGGTGTTCTCTCCCCAAAGACCAGCTGCCAGTGATCCTGGACTCCTGTGTCAAGTGGGAAGGCACAATGCAGTATCTCCATTCTCCTCCTGGTCTCAAGGCTTTCCACTATCTAGTTTTCATGGCTTCTGCTCTCAGCTTCCAAGGATTTCTCTCTGTCTCTGTGCTCACTTTCCCATATCCATCCCATTTATAAAAGACTCCAATAAGAGGATTAAGACACACCTTGGATCATGCCCTACTGAAGTAATCTAATTAAAAGGAGTTTTAAACAATAGTTTTACACCCACAGGAATGGATCAACTCTAAGGACATGATCTTTTCTGGGGTACACATAGACTCAAACTACCAGAGAGGGGCACACAGACATTTCAATTGTACCTGAAATATGTAATATTTTATATCTTAAAAAGAAAAATTCTGAAGCATATTAGGCAAAATGTTAATATTTGACAAATCCAAATGTATGTTTGCTGTAATATTCACTATGCTTTTTTGTATGCTTGAAATACTTCGCTGACCAAAAAAAAAAAAAAAAAAAAAAAAAAAAAAAAAAAAAAAAAAAAAAAATTCATGCACAAGGAGATGAAAGGAGGAGGTTCTGCTATTCTTGGAAACTATCTTCTCAAAGTCAACATTTTTTCTTCTTCTTCTGTCCTTCCTAGGAAAATGCACTTTTGCAAGCCAGTTTGCTTGTTTGTCTGTCTTCATTCACAAGTCAACAAAGGTTCTCACAAGTATTTGACCCATCTGACCTTGAGATTAACTCCTGGCAGAGTGGTGGTGATCCTCTTAGTTTCCTATTGACCCCCAATAGGTTAGCATCCACCAAGATGCTGGCTAAATAAAATAGATCCCAGAAGATTCTGGCTTCCAGATCACTGTTTCACGACTAATAACTCATATTCACACCTAGGTCTCACATACTCACACACAGGGTTATGCACAAAAGTTTTGCTTGATGTTTTCTATATTCTACATTTGTCTTAGTCAGAGGCCTATTCAGCTCTATTCTCCTTTGATAACTGCTTTTCAAAGATCACAAATCTGCATATTTGAAATGCTGTACTTCTTCCTTGATGGCCGTTCACATGCACAATAGCTTTACTTACACTTTCCAATATTTCATTAGACAAATATCTCACACTTGTCCATAAAATTGTTAACAAAAGCTCACATTGGACATTTCTTTTTGGTAACAAATTTCTATATACTCCTTAGAAGTGGAGGATCAATCTATTTGTTAGTTCTGCTGATATCATGCTCTAGTCATCCTGCAGTCCTCTGTCCTCCTAACATAATGCAAGCATGATGCCCTTCTAACTTTTTGTTTGCATACCATTTAAAGGGAGTTTGAAAAACTAGATTTATATTAAATTCCACTTCCCCCACAAAATTCATCCTAATGTAATATATATTTTTTTTCATTAATACATTTTATTAGTTGCATAGTATTCTTTTTTTTTTATTTTTATTTTATTTTTTTTTTATTATGGGTAAAAATCAAAATTCTCACAATACATACAAACTTTTGTAAAATGATATATAAATATATATGCATATATGTGTATTTGCTTACAAAAATGTTATTTTTATATATATATATACATATATTTTAAGAGGTGCTTAGATTACCTAAAATATTATACGGAACCCACTGGGATTCCCATGTTGCCCACCTCCCACACCTCCCACCACATCCAACACAAACATCTCCCATAGTGTGGCCCACCAACCTCAATGAACTTACACATCCTGGAGCCTTGCCACCAACCATAGACCACAGTTCACACTGTAGACCACACTCTCTCCCACTCAGTTCTGAGTGGTGTGTGCTGATTTAAAATGGCCTACATCCATTGCCACAACAGTACTCAGGACAACCTCCAACTCCCAAAGAAGCCCCTGTATTTCAACTGCTCATCCCCTCCCTACCCAAAAAACTGTCAAGTGGCCACTGGCTCCACCTCATTGTTATAATTTCTTGCATTGCAAGAATCACCATATGTGAGCAAGAGAATACCATCAAGTCCACTC
>JAKSZT010054170.1:3509946-3527570 GCA_026826555.1 Tolypeutes matacus | reverse complement strand
TTTTCTCTATGCTCTAGAATTTTATTTAGCTGTTGGTTCTGCGTGTGAGTTAAGTTTTCTCTTTGGCAGTTTTTCTTCTTATTTTATTTCCTTACTTCTTTCTATGTTCCCTTGAAGGCAAAAGGTTAGGGCCAGAGGAATCAAAAGATGTAAGGAAGGCAGAAGGATAATAGAAATGTTGATAAAAGTTAGAAGAGGGGCAAAATGAGACTCAATGAGATGAATATTTAACTTGTGTAGGCAGTGTAGAGTACTAGGAAAAAATATGGAGTTCCTATAATGGACTGGGAAAACAAATGGAGGAATATATATATATAGTGATTTAGAAGGCTAGAATTATGAGGAGGTAGAGAAATAGTAGAGAAAGGTCTGAAAGGAAAAAGTTAATACTAATAAAAAATAAAAAAAAAAATAAAAAAAAAAAGAAAAAAGAAGAAGGAAACAAGGGGGGTCAATGATACCCCTAGGGTCCACGTGGATCCTTCCTGCCTACTTGTGTTTATCAATGAATTTCCCCACAGGGTTCTATATGCAGGTCCTGAAGCAGCTTTTAGCTATTAAACTAAATTAAAAAGAATGTATTTTTCAATTGTTGAGGTGACCTCACTTTTTTTTTTTTTTTTTTTTTAGCCAAATGCAGGACCCAAAATAATTCCTCTTCTAGACCAACCCCTTTACGGAAGGGACCCTAGCTGGGCCCATGGAAATTAATCAAGCACGTCCCACTTTCCGGACTGCCCAGGTTAGCTGAAACTCTGATGTTAGTCAGTGAGGAGTGCTAAAGACGGCGGATTCCGCCCCTTCTGGCGCCGAGCTCCAGCGTCACTGGGCTGCTCAGTAAATCAGTTTGAGTGCAGATTAGCGTCTGCTCTCAGCCTGGTGCTGCTTCAGGTCGGCTTATCTGCTCCCCAAAGCTATGGGGCGGTGCAGGCAGCCAGATCGATGTCTAAAAATATAAAATACCCTTCCCTGTCTTCCAACCAAACCCTCCCTTCTTTGGGAAGTGTCCCTTCCTCCTGGCTCCGCAGCGGCCCGGGTCTGATCCCTGGGTGGCTAAGGAGATCAGCTGCTTTGCCTGACCAAAATCCCCCCTCCGGTTCACCGGGTGTTGACTAGCTTGTTTGCTCTGCTCACACAAGGTCCTAGGGGCGCCAGGCAGCCAGCTCCCCAGAAAATAAAACTTTTTCGCCCCCGCCCGCGGCTCCAAATGGCCGTTTTATTTTTTATTTCCGTAACCAAGGGGCTCAGCCGCCTGTGCCAACCTCCACCGGCAGCCTCAAAACTCACGAATCTCCACCGTTCGGTCCACGCCGCCGATCCGCGCAGATAGATGTCCCAAGCTTCTCACTCCACGCGTGCACAGCACAGACCCCCGGGCAGGACCCCGTCCCCAATCCGCCTTGCTCTGGGAGCTTGCAGTGTGCGCCCTCCTACACCAACGCCATCTTGCCCCCCCACCCATCAATGTAATATATTTTTAACTTGACATCATTTCTTGATCACCTTATCATATTTCTCAGAAACAAAAATAAGAATATAAACTGAAATTAAACATTTAAGAAATTTACTGAGACCAAAAGGCTCTAACTGTTCAATTTTTCTCCAGGATTGACATTATTATGGCCATTATTACTGTGCAAGTGATCCTTTAATGAGAAAAATGAAACTTTCAAAAATTAGTTCATGTATCCATGGATCAATATAATTTACTGCTAGAATTAGGCAGTGTTAAGCAACACTTCTATTTCTGTTTCTCATTTATGTAGATTTAAGCACTGAGAAATAAGTAGATGGGAATGGAAGAGAGTACTATTATATCATTGTCACTTAATTCTTTGAACTTTTCATGAATTATAAGCTAAAAATCACATACTGATCAATTATCAAAAATTATTCATGATTTACTAGCTGCCAACTCCATTAGGCCCATCTTTTCCATTTTGTTGAAAGCAAAGAATTGTAAAGCATCTGATTTGCAAAATGATTTATTAAGTAGCACTACAGTCATTCATTTTCTCAACACTAAAATCAGTATTTGGAATTTCCCCTTTGTTGGATGCCAAGATGTTTTTTTTTTTTAATATGACTTTATTTAAAATTCAAAAAAATAAAATAACAGATAGAAGGCAGCTTAACAAGTTATGGAAACATAACTCCTAAAAGTTGTGTCCAGGCACTATTTTTTAATTTAAATTTTTAGTAATATATGTTGCTCCCAAGACTCTTGCCTTCTTTTTAAGGCAAAGTAGAAAAAATGGGTAAAATGTTTTTGAAGAGAGAAATGATTTTTTGATGCTTGTAACAATTTTCTAGTATAGAATGTCCAAGGCCAGAAATTCCCTTGCTGTGGAGCTTCTCCCTTCCTTTAATGACAGGTCCATGCTCCCTGCTGCTACAGTGCTCATAAACCTTTTGGTTGTCTCAGAGTTTATCCCATTTTTCTGCTTTCTTTTCTTTCTTAGCTTCATTTTCTTTTTAAACTTTTTTATTGAAGTTTATCCTTCTCACATGAACATCCTTAAACAATAGTGTATAGTATAAGTTGTGAACTTACAAAAGAAACATGAATATCATCCTACAGGGCTCCCATACATTACCCTACCACCAACACCTTGTATTTTTGTGAACCAGTTGTTACAAACTGTGAAAGAGCATTGTCAAAACATTACTATTAACTATAGCTAATATCTTACATTTGGTGTATTTTGCCCCAACCCACCCAGTTAATGACACCCTGCATTAGTATTATATACTTGTTATAGTTCATCAGAGAATGTTGTCATATTTGTTCTGTTAACCACAATCCATCTTTCACCACAGTATTCATTGTGTTATACAGACCAATGCTTTGTACAACCCATTAAAAGTCTAAACTCAGTGGCTCTCATATTCATTGCAGAGTTGTGCTATCACCTCAGTCAATTTTAGAACATTTTCATTACTCCAAAAGGAAAAATGCCATACCCAGTTATACCTCTGTGTTGTTGTCCCTTAGAATTTATACAATATCTTCTTTGTCATTGCTGCAAAAATATTACAATAGTGGACTTCTAGAAAGATGGTGGACTAGAAAGATACAGAACTCTCTCCTCTCCCAAGAGAGAGGGAGAAAAATAGATAGAGGACAGGGTCTGGGAGAAAATGTTCTAGGGTTTAAGACACCTTGAGAAGGCTGGACACAGCCCAGAAGATAGAGGGGAAAGGGAAAAGAATCTTGATAGCAAAACTGTGAGTTAAAGCTGCAGCTGCAGCTCCTGGAGCCCTCCCCCACCCTATAGACAATTTTGAATTCTCAGGCCTTGGGCTGGTGGCTATAGACAAAGGGGCCACAGGGATCCACCTCCCCAAGAAACAGGAGAGATAGGGAAACAGCCTAAGGCTGACTCACAAATTTGGACGCACAAATTGGGTCTGCTGTGTTCCATCAGCCCTTCCAGGCTAGGAGGGGATGCACCATTGTTTGTTCTGGGAGCCAGAATGGGACTAAAGAGATCTAACCCTCTCAATCACCCTCCATACTAACAAAGACTACTTGGTGAGGATAGAGAAGGGAGTGGAATTATTTCCTACCTGGAAAAAAAGAGAGGGGGCTGCCAGCAAAGGTTGCAGAACAGCCTCAGAGAAAGTTTGGATTACAAGGCTGTTAGCCTTCAGGCAGGATCCTCTATAGCAATGATCTGGTCCATGTTGCAGTGAACACACTCTGACCAGGCTTTGAACAGTTCTGCTAAGAGTGCCATCTGCTGGTGGACAAAGGAAGTGCATGAGAGGAAATTAAAAGTAAATAAGTAAGAAAGGCTTTTTCCAACCTTTACAGCCTCACTCCCCAAGGTCCTTGGGAGTGTGTCTGCAAACCATTACTGGGTCCAGGACCCAGCTTTGAAGAAGAAACAAGGACAATCCTAAAGACACAGAGCAGTTTGAACCAAGAATCAAAGAATAGCAGAAACACACAACCTCCCACCACTAAATCCCTATGAAAGAGAGAGAAATTGAGCATCAGAGTAAACTCACCATCATAATCAGATGTCTAGATATCAGGAAAAAATTACAAGCCATACTCAGAAAATGGAAAAATGGCCCAAGCAAAGGAATATAACAAAGCCTGGGATGAGACACGGGATTTGAGACAACTAATCAACATTCATACAAATTTCCAAAATCAAGTTAATGAGTTGAAAGACAATATGGTTAAATAGGTAAAGGACATCAGGAAGACACTGAGTTATCACAAAGAAGAATTTGAAAACCTAAATAGAAAAATAAAAAAGTTCATAGGAGTGAAAGACTCAATAGCTGAGATAAAAAAACACATTAGAGGCATACAAGAACAGACTGGAAGTGATAGAAGAAAGAGTAAGTGGTACAGAAAACAGAACAGCTGAAATTTAAGAGAGAGAAGAACACAGAGAAAAGAATGGAAAAGTTGAGGGAGGGTTCTAGAAGTTGAATGATGACACGAGACACAACATATATGTCATGGGAGTTCCAGAAGAAGAAGGGAAGGGAAAGGGGGCAGATAGAGTATTTGAGGAAATAATGGCTGGAAATTTCCCAACTCTCATGAAAGAAATGAAATTACATGTCCAAGAAGCACAGTGTACTGCAGAATACAAATCCAAATAGACCTATGCCAAGACACATACTACTCAGAATGTCAAAAGTCAAAGATAAAGGGAAAATTCTGAGAGCAACAAGGGAGAAGCATACCATCACATACAAGGGATGCCCAGTAAGACTTAGTGAGGATTTCTCATCAGAAACCATAGAAGCAAGAAGACAGTGGTATGATGCAATTAGGATACTGAAAGAGAAAAATTGCCAGCTGAGAATTCTTTATCGGGAAAAATTATCCTTCAAATATGAAGGATAAAATATTGACAAAAAATCAGAATCTATGAGAGTTCTTAATAAAGAATCCACTTTTGCAGTTAATATTAAAGAGACTGTTAGAGCCCCAAATAAAAAGACAGGAGAGAGAGGTTTGGAGGAGAGTAGAAGGCAAGAATACCAGAAAGGATAGCCAAAAGAGTAAAAGGACAGATGAAAATAAGATATGACATGAAAACCAACGAATAAAATAGTGGAAATAAATATTGCATTTACAGTAATATCATTGAATGTGAATAGATTAAAAGCCCCAATCAGAAGGTATAGGCTGAAAGAATGGATTGAAAACATGAGCCATTCATATGCTGCCTACAAGAAACTCACCTTAGATTCAGGAATACAAACCAGCTGGAAGTGAAAGGTTGGAAAAAAGATACTCCACACAAAAAGTAACAAAAAAGAGCAGAAGTAGCTATACTAGTACAGACTTTAAATGTAAAAAAGTTATGAGATAAAGAAGGCAATTATATATTAATAAAAGGCACAATCCACCAGGAAGAAATATCAGTCATAAATATCTATGCACCTAACCAGGGTGCCCCAAAATTCTTGGGGCAAACTCTGGCAAAACTGAAGGGAGAAATAGAAATCTCTACAATAATAGTTGGAGACTTCAACACACCATTCACATCACTAGATAGAACAACTAGACAGCAACAAGGAAACAGAGAACTTGAACAATATGATAAATAAGCTAGACTTAAGAGACATATACAGAATGTTATATCTCCAAAAGTGGGCTATACATTTTTCTTAAGTGCTCATGGACTTTTCTCCAGGATAAGCCACATGTTAGGTCACAAGGCAGGTCTCAAATAATATAAAAAGATTGAAATTTTACAAAGCACCTTCTCAGAACATAATAGAATGAAACTGGAAATCAATAGAAGATGGGAAAGGGGGAATTTTGCAAATGTGTGGATGCTGAGCAACACACCTCTAAACAATCAGAGGGTCAATGAAGAAATTATAAGTGAAATTAGTAAATATATTGAGAAGAATGAAAATGAGAACACAACTTATTAAAACTAATGGGATATAGTGAAGGCAGAGCTGAGAGGGAAACTTATAGCCCAAAACTCCTATATTAAAAAAGAAGAAAGATCTAAAATCAAAGGCCTAACTGAACAACTGGAGAAACTAGAAAAATAACAGCAAACCATCCCCAAAGAAACCAGAAAGAATGAAGTAACAAAGATTAGAGCAGAAATAAATGAAATTGAAAACTAAAACAATAGAGAATATAAAGAAAACCAAAAACGGGTTCTTTGAGAGATCAATAAAATGGACAAGCCCTTAGCCACACCGAGAAAGAAATAAAGAGAGAAGATGCAAATAATTAAAATTATAAATGAAAGTGGGGAAGTTAAGACTGCCTTACAGAAATAAAAAGAATCATTCAGCAGTAGCATTTGAGCAAGTTTTATCAGCAGGCAATATTTTCAGTTAATAAGGTTTAAAAAATCATGTAAGAATGGATTTAAACTTGCTGAATGTAAAGATTGAACCTCAAGTCACTGTAGCTTTAGTAATTGCTTATTGTATTAGTTTAGATGCTAGCACTGCATGTGCTGTGCATATTCTGATTTTATTAAAATAAAAAGTTCAACTGCACAGTCAAAAAAAAAAGAAATAAAAAGAATCATAAGATGGTATTATGAGAAACTGTATTCTAACAAGCTAGACAATCTGGAAGAAATGAACAAATTCCTAGAAATGCACAACTTACACTGACATATTAAAAAATAGAAGAACTGAACAAACCAATAAGATTTAAAGAGAGTAAATCAGTCATTAAAACTCTCCCAGGAAAGAAAAGTCCAGGACCAGATGGTTTCAAAGGTGAATTCTCCCAAGCATTTCAAGAAGAATTAACACCAATCCTGTTTAAACGCTTCAAAAAATTGAAGAGGAGGGAAAATAACCCAACACATTTTATGAAGCCAACATCTCCCTAATACCAAAGGCAGATAAAGGTACTACAAGAAAAGAAAATTACAGACCAATCTCTCCAATGAACATAGATGCAAAAATTCTCAACAAAATACCTGCAAATAGAATCCAACAGCATATCAAAAGAATTATACATCATGACCAAGTGGGATTTATTCCTGGTATGCAAGGCTGGTTCAACATAAGAAAATCAATCAGCGCAATACACCACATTAACAAATTGAAGGGAAAAAACCACATGATCATCTCAATAAACGCAGAAAAGGCATTGAACAAAATCCAGCAACCTTTTTTGATAAAAACACTTCAAAAGATAGGAATAGAAGGAAAATTACTCAATATGATAAAAGGCATATATGAAAAACCCACAGCCAACATGATACTCAATGGGGAAAAGTTGAAAGCTTTCCCTCTAAGATCGGGAACAAGACAAGGATGCCCACTGTCACCATTGTTATTCAATATTGTATTAGAAGTTCTATCAAGGGCAATTAGACAAGAAAAAAAAATTAAAGGCATCCAAATAGGAAAAGAGGAAGTAAGACTCTCACTGTTTGCAGATGACATGATCCTGTACTTAGAAAATCCTGAAGTATCCACGACAAAGCTACTTGAACTAACAAATGAGTTCAGCAAAGTGGCAGGATACAAGATCAACATGCAAAAATCAGTAATGTTTTTGTACACTAGTAATGAACAACCTGAGGAGGAAATCGGGGAAAAAAATTCCATTTTCAACAGCAACAAAAAGACACAAATACCTAGGAGTTAATTTAACCAAAGAAGTACAGGACCTACATGCAGAAAACTACAAAACAATGCTAAAAGAAATTTTAAAAGACCTAAAGAAATGGAAAGACATTCCATGTTCATGGATTGGAAGAATAAATATTGTGATGATGTCAATCTTACCCAAACTGATTTATAGATTTAATGCAATACCAATCAAAATCCCAACAGCTTACATTACAGAATTAGAGAAGGCAATTACAAAATTCATCTGGAATGATAAGTGCACCTAAATAGCCAAAAGCATTCTAAAAAAGAAGAGTGATGTGGGAGGAATTTCACTGCCTGACTTTGAAACATATTACAAAGCTACAGTGGTCAAAACATCATGATGCTGGCATAAAGAGCAACACATCGATCAGTAGAATAGAATTGAGAACCCAGAAATAAACCCTCACCTATACAGTAAACTGGTTTTTGACAAAACTGCCAAGTTCATGCTAACAAGAAAAAACAGTCTCTTCAACAAATGGTGTTGGGAGAACTGGATATCTATAACCTAAAGAAAGAAAGAAACCCTTATCTCAACCCATATAGAAGAATCAACTCAAAATGGATCAAAGCCAAGCTAAATATAAAAGCCAAGACCATAAAACTACTAGAAGCAAATGTAGGGAAACATCCTCAAGACTTTGTAGTCAGTGGTGGTTTCTTGGATCTTACACCCAAACCACGTGCCACAAAAGAAAAAATTGATAAATGGGACCTTCTCAAAATTAAACACTTTTGTGCCTCACAGGACTTTATCAAAAGGGTGAAAAGGCAGCCAACTCAATGGGAAAAAATGTTTGTAAATCACATATCTGATAAGGGTTTAATATCCAGGGTATATAAAGAGATGTTACAACTCAACAATAAAAAGACAAACGACCCAATTTAAAAATGGGCAAAAGACTTGAATAGATATTTCTCCAAAGAATAAATAAAAATGGCAAAAAAAAAAAAAACACATGAAAAAATGCTCAACATCACTCATGATTAGGGAAATGCAAATCAAAACTACAATGAGATATCATTTCACAACTATCAGAATGGCTGCTATTAAAAAGACAGAGAACTACAAGTGTTGGAGAGGATGTGGAGAGATAGGAACATTTATTCACTGTTGGTGGGAATGCAGAATGGTACAGCCACTGTGGAGGACTGTTTGGCAGTTCCTAAAGAAGTTGAATATAGACTTGCCATGTGACCCTGCAATACCACTACTGGGTATATACCCAGAAGAACTGAGAGCAATGAAACGAACAGACATCTACACAGTGATGTTCATAGCAACATTATTCACCATTGCCAAAAGTTGGAAAGAACCCAAGTTTCCACCAACAGAAGAATGGATAAACAAACTGTGGTACATTCACATGATGGAATATTATGCAGCTGTAAGAAGAAATGAAGTCATAAAGCATATGACAACATGGATGAACCTGGAGGACATTATGTTGAGTGAAGCAAGCCAGACACAAAAGGACAAATACTGTATGAATGCATTACTATGAACCAAATATATTGTGTAACATATTGTATGATTCAAAAAAAATTATATGTATCCAGTACACTTAATTGGGAATGTATATATTTATTCATCTGTGTTTACTTTTTAGTTTTTAAATGTTTATATTTTCAATTATTAAATCTACAAAATAAAATTAAAAATATATTTATATTTAAAAATCACACTTGAGGGAGATGTTTGTGTGGGATGTGGTGGGAGGTGTGGGAGGTGGGCAACATGGGAATCCCAGTGGGTTCCGTGTAATATTTTGGGTAATCTAAGCACCTCTTAAAATACATGTATATATATATATATAAATAACATTTTTGTAAGCAAATACACATATATGCATATATATTTATATATCATTTTGCAAATGTTTGTATGTATTGTGAGAATTTTGATTTTTACCCACAATAAAAATTTTAAAAAAATTTAAAAAAAAATCAGTAATGTTTCTCTACACTAGTACTGAACAATCTGAGGAGGAAATTAGTGAAGAATTCCATTTACAATAGCAAGAAAAAGACCCAAATACTTAGGAATCAATTTAACCAAAGAAGGACAGGACCTATATTTAGAAATCTACAAAACAATGCCAAAAAAAATCAAAGAAGATTTGTTTAGACAAATGGAAAGACATTCCATGTTCATGGATTCGAAGACTAAATAGTGAGAAGATGTCAATCCTACCCAAACAGATTTATAGATTCAATGCAATACCAATAAAAATTCCAACAGCCTACTTTACCAAAATAGAAAAGACATTTACCAAATTTATTTGGAAGGGAAAGTGCACCCAAATAGCCAAAAGCATTCTAAAAAAGAAGAATGATGTGGAAGGACTTTCACTGCCACACCTTGAAATATATTACAAAACTACAGTGGTTTAAATAGCATAGCATTGGCATATAGATAGACACAGTAATCAGTGGAATAGAATTGAGAGTCCAGAAATAAACCCTCAACTCTACAGCCAACTGATTTTCATAAAACCTACTGAGTCCATGTTAACAGGACAAAACAATCTCTTCAACTAATGGTGCCGGGAGAACTGGATATCAAAGAATGAAAGTGGACACTTATCTCACTCCCTTTACAAGAATAAACTCGAAATGGATCAAAACCTAAATATAAAAGCCAAGACCATAAAACTACTAGAGGAAAATGTAGGGAAACATAATAAAGATGTGGTAGGTGGTGGTTTCTTGGATCTTATACCCAAAGCACAAGCAACAAAAGAAAACATAGATAAATGGGTCCTCCTCAAAATTAAGCACTTTTGTACCTCACACAACTTTGTCAAAAGGGTGAAAAAGGGGATAGAGCAAGATGGTGTTGATTTAAGTGGGCACTCACCAGCTCTCTCGCAAAAAAATGGCTGAGAATGAGGAAGATTCTGCCTGAGTGAGCTGTTTGGGAACCCACAGAGCAGGAGGCTTCACAGCATCAATCTGTAGGGAACAGGACAAAGAGATAAAAAGCCCAAGGAAAAACAATGAGCTACTCACCCCAGTGGCTGGAAAGAGCAGGCAGCTAAGCCCCACTGTCAAATCAAAAAGCCGCTGCAGGGAAGGCAAGATGGCATTGGTTTAAATGGATGCTCACCATCTCTCTCACAAAAGACAGCTGATTGGGGACAGGATCCTGCCTAAGTGAGCCGTTCTGGGAGCCCATGGAGCAGGAGCCTTTGGGGCATCAATCTGGAGGGAACTGGACAGGGAGATAGATTGCTCAAGATAAAACCAGAACATAGAAAACAGCAAGGAAATAGAAGAAGAAGAAAAAACTGTCAAAGAAAAAACTTAACACACACACAAAACCAGCAGCTAAACAAAACTCTAGAGCAGAGAGGGAAGCTAATCAACTGAATGAACCCATCAAGATAAATGATGACCGGAGGGCAACAAAAAATTACAAACCATACTAAGAAACAGGAGGACATGGACCAGTCCAATGAACAAACTAAAAACCAGGAAGAGATGCAGAATATTGAACAACTAATCAGAGATGTCCAAGCAAATATCATGGACCAACTTAATGAAGTGAAGGAAGAGATTAAGGATATTAAGAAGACACTGGGAGAACATACTGAAGAAATTGTAGACATACATAAAAAGATAACGGATATGATGGTGATCAATGGCACAATCCAAGAAATAAAAAAAAAGACGCTGTATTCACATAACAGCAGATTTGAACAGGCAGAAGAAAGAATTAGTGATGTGGAAGACAATACATCTGAAATCAAACAGATAGATAGAAAGATAGAAAAATCCAGCAGGACTTAGGGTTTTAAATGACAACACAAAATGCACAAACATACACATTATAGACAATCCAGAGGGAGAAGAGAAGGGAAAGGGAACAGAAGGAGTGTTGAAGGAAATAATGGCTGAAAACTTCCCAACCAGGAAGCACAGTGCACCCCAAAGAGTATAAATCCTAACAGACCTACTCCAAGATATATACTTGTCAAAATGTTCAATGTGCAAGACAAAGAGAAAATACTCAAGACAGCAAGAGAAAAGAGAACCATCACATATAAGGGAAGCTCAATAAGAATAAGTGCTGATTTCTCATCTGAAAACATGGAGGCAAGAAGACAGTGGTATGACATAGTCAAGGTACTCAAAGAAAAAAACTTCCAGCCAAGAATTCTCTATTCTCTATCCAGCAAAGCTGGCATTCAAAAATGGTGGAGGATCCAAAATATTCACAGATAAACAGAAATTAAGAGAGTATTCCAATAAGAAACCTGCCCTTCAAGAAACATCAAAGGAAGTTCTATAAGTTGAAAGGAAAAAGCAGGAGAGAGTTGAGGAGACTGTAAGAACAACTAAAAAGACAAAAAGAGAAATAAAAACAACATATGACATACATAATCCCAAAGAAAATATGGCTAATGTAGTTAATTCCTTCAGAGAAATAACACTGAATGTTAATGGATTAAATTCACCAGTCAAGAGACACAGATTGGCTGAATGGATAAGGAAATATTACCCATCTATATGTTGTTTACAGGAAACCCACCTTAGACCCAGGGATTCAAGGAGGCTGAAAGTGAATGGAAGGAAAACAATTTTACAAGCAAACAACAACCAAAAATGGGCGGGAGTACTTATACTGATATTAGATAAAATAGACTTTAAGTGCAAAACTATTGTAAGAGACAAAGATGGACACTATATATTAGTAAAAGAAGTAATCTTTCAAGAAGAAAGAACAATTATAAACATTTATGTACCTAATCAGGGCGCCTCAAAATACATGAGGCAAACACTGGAAAGACTAAGTGGAGACATAAATTCCTCCACAATTATAGTGGGGGGCTTAATACAACATTATCACCATTAGACAGAACATCTCAACAGAGAATCAATAAAGAAACAAAGACTCTGAACAGTACATTGAGGATCTGGTCCTACTAGATATATACAGAACACTACACCCAAATACAGTGGGATATACATTCTTCTCAAGTGCACATGGTTCATACGCCATGATAGACCACATGCTAGGCCACAGAACACCTCTCAATGAATTCAGAAAGATTGAGATTATACAAAGTAATTTCTCTGACCACAAGGGAATGAAATTGGAAATCACTAAGGGCCAGAGAACCAGATTAGGCACAAAGATATGGAAGTTAAACAACACACTCTTAGACAAACAGTGGGTCAAGGAGGAAATCTCAAAAGAAATCAGTAACTACCTTGAAACGAATGAAAATGACAACAACACATATCAAAACCTATGGGATGCAGCAAAAGCTGTACTGAGAGGGAACTTCATAGCCATAAATGCATATATCAAAAAAGAAGAAAGAGCTAAAATTGAAGACCTAATTGCACACCTGGAGGAATTGGAAAAACAACAAAATCTAACCCCAAAGGAAGTAGAAAGAAGGAAATAACAAAGATTAGAGCATAACTAAATGAAATAGAAAATAAGAAAGCACTAGAAAAAAATAAACAAAACAAAAAACTGGTTCTTCGAGAAGATCAATAAAATTGACAAACCTTTAGTCAGACTAACAAAGAAAATGAGAGAGCAGATGCAAATACACAACATAAGAAATGAGGAAGGGGATAACACCACTGACCCCACAAAAATAAAGAGTATCCTAAGAGGATACTTTGAAAAATTATATGCCAACAAGAAGGATAATTTAGAAGAAATGGACAGATTCCTAGAACCATACTAGCAGCCTATACCAATGAAAGAAGAAATTGATGAACTCAACAGACCAGTCTCAAGTGATGAGATTGAATTTGTCATCAGAAATCTCCCAACCAAGAAGATCCCAAGACCAGAGGGTTCACAGGTGAATTCTACTAAACATTCTGGACAAAACTAACACCAATCCTGCTTAAACTCTTCCAAAAAATAGAAGTAGAAGGAACATTGTCTAACTTGTTCTATAATGCCAACATTACCCTAATACCAAAGACAAACAAAGATGCCAAAAAAAGGAAAATTACAGAGCAATCTCTCTAAAGGACATAGATGCTAAAATCCTCAACAAAATTCTTGCTAATCATATTCAACAACACATCAAATGAATTATACACCAAGACAAACTGAGTTCATCTCTGGTTTGCAAGGATGGTTCAACATAAGAAAATCAATGTACTACACCACATAAAGAGATTGAAAGAAAGAAATCACATGATCATCTCTATAGACGCAGAAAAAGCATTTGAAGAAATAGAGTGCCCTTTCCTGATAAAAACACTGCAAAGGAAAGGAATAGAAGGTAATTTCCTTAACATGGAAAAGGGTATATATGAAAAATGCACAGCTAACAACATATACACTGGTGAAATCCTAAAAGCTTTCCCTCTAAGTTCAGGAAAAACACAAGGATGCTCATTATCACTGCTGCTATTCAACATTGTGTTAGAAGTACTTGCTGGAGCATGTAGGCAAGAAAAAGATTTTTTTTAAAAAAGGTATCCAAATTGGAAAGGAAGAAATCAAAATTTCACTATTTGCCCAAGACATGATCCTATACATAGAAAACCCAGGGGAATCTACAACAAAGCTTCTAGAGCTTAAAAATAAGTTCAGTAATGATTGACAATCCATAGTTTTTCTTACTCAGCCACAGACACTGTTAGGTATGGTAGAGGAGGCATGCCATAATTTATTACTAACATGTTATTAGTTCCACGGAAGTAGTGTTTCAAGAAAATATTTTATTTTAGTTCTGAGAAAAAAATTATGGATATATTCCTTTTAAGATATAGATTTACTTTGTGTAACCTATAAATTGTTTTCTTTATTGTCAGTAGAAAAATTGTCCTTTTGTACCTCATGACATAGTATTCATTTGACCTTCACCTCTAATATTCAATGTAACAGCAATAAAGATGTAGAATTGTCACATAAACATTATTTCTTACCTCAATTTGAATTGTTCATTAAAATATAGATATTATTTCAGAAAGAAGAAAAGATAAGTTCAGTAAAGTTGCAGGTCATAAGATCAATGCACAAAAATCAGTAGCATTTCTGTACAACAATAATGAGAAATCTGAAGAGGAAATCAAGAAAAAAAATCCCATTTACAATAGCAACTAAAAGAATCAAATACTTAGGAATAAATTTAACTATAGATGTAAATGACTTATACACAGAAAACTACAAAGAGTGTTAAAGGAAATCAAAGAAGACTTAAATAAACGGAAGAATATAGATGGGAGGATTAAATCATTTAGATGTCTATACTACCCAAACTGATGTACAGATTTAATGCAATTCCAATAAAAATAACACAATTTTTACCAAATTGGAAAAACTTACTATGGAATTTATTTGGAAAGGCAAGAGACCCCAAATAGCCAAAGACATATTGAAAGTGAAATAGGAGGAACCACACTACCTGACTTTAAAACACACTACACAACTACAATGGTCAAAACAGCATGGTATTGTCCACTTCAACTCCAAGTGAGAGAGGGCTTATATCCCATGGATATGGTGGGTGGGATGATCCTGTCTGCAGATGCAGGCCCTCTCCATTCCCTGGGATGGCCATTGCCCATCATTGTCTCCTCACCAGGTGACTTGGATGAGTCCACTGAGCTGTAGGGTAGGAGTTGCAGCTCCACCGAGATTTCATGCACATCTGGCACATAGTTAGGCGGGAGGCTCCAGTCTCTGGAAGTATACCTAAAAACTCCAGCATCACATATAGGTTTGAATACATGTGTAAGTTCATTGAGGGTGGTGGGCCACACTTGTGGGAGATGTTTGTGTGGGATGTGGTGGGAGGTGTGGGAGGTGGGCAACATGGGAATCTCAGTGGGTTCTGTGTAATATTTTGGGTAATCTAAGCACCTCTTAAAATATATGTATATATATATATACAAATAACATTTTTGTAAGCAAATACACATATATGCATATATATTTATATATCATTTTGCAAATGTTTGTATGTATTGTGAGAATTTTGATTTTTACCCACAATAAAAATAAATTAAAAATTAAAAAAAAATTGTCACAAGGATAGATATACTGACCAATGGAACCGAACTGAGAGTTCTGATATAGATGCTCGCATATACAGTCACCTGTATATCCACCAAGCCCACTCAACTGGGAGAGAATGGCCTCTTCAATAAATGGTGCTTGGAGAACTGGATATCCATATCCAAAAGAATGAGAGAGGAACACCATCTCATACCTTATACAAAAATCAACTCAAGATGGATCAAATATAAGATAATATAAGAGCCAAGATCATAAAGACTTTGGGAGATAATGTAGGGAAGTGTCTACAGGACCTTGTAATAGGAAAAGTTTTCATGAACTTCACACCCAAAGCATGAGCAAAGAAAGTATAGATAAATGGGATCTCCTCAAAATTAAAAACTTTTGCACCTCAGAAGAGTTTGTCAAGAAAGTGAAAAGACAGCCTACCCAATGGGAGAAAATATTTGGTAACCCCATATCTGATAGGAGCCTAATATCCAGCATATATAAAGAAATCCTATATCTCAAAAATAATAAGACAACCCATTGAAAAAATGGGCAAGGGATTTGAACAGACACTTCTCCAAAGAAGAAATACAAATGGCTAAAAAGCACATGAAAAGATGCTCAACATCACTAGCTATTAGTTTTGATGCAAATCAGAACTACAATGAGATAACATCTTACACCCATTGGACTGGTGGCCGTTAAAAAAACAGAGGACTACAAGTGTTGGAGAGGATGTAGAGGAATGGGAATCCTCATCCACTGCTGGTGGGAATGTAGGATGGTCCAGCCATTGTGGAGGACAGTTTGGCAGTTCCTCAAAAAACTAACTATAGATCTGTCATAGGATCCAACAATTCCACTGCTGTGTATATACCCAGAAAAATTGAAAGCAAGGACATGAACCGATATATGCACACCAAAGTTCATAGCAGCATTATTCACTATTGCCAAAAGCTGGAATCAACCCAAATGCCCACCAACAAATGAATGGATAAACAAAATGTGGTATATACATATGATGGAATATTACTCAGCTCTAAGAAGGAATAGAGAGGAAAAGGCGGCAAGATGGCGTTGGTGTAGGAGGGCGCACACTGCAAGCTCCCAGAGCAAGGCGGATTGGGGACGGGGTCCTGCCCGGGGGTCTGTGCTGTGCACGCGTGGAGTGAGAAGCTTGGGAAATCTATCTGTGCAGATCGGCGGTGTGGACCGAACGGTGGAGATTCGTGAGTTTTGAGGCTGCCGGTGGAGGTTGGCACAGGCGGCTGAGCCCCGCGGTTACGGAAAAAAAAAATAAAACGGCCATTTGGAGCCGCGGGCGGGGCGAAAAAGTTTTATTTTCTGGGGAGCTCGCTGCCTGGCGCCCCTTGGACCTTGTGTGAACAGAGCAAACGAGATAGTCAGCACCCGGTGAACCAGAGGGGGGATTTTGGTCTGGGAACGCAGCTGATTTCCCTAGTCATGCAGGGATAAGACCCGGGCCGCTGCGGAGCCAGGAGGAAGGGACACTTCCCAAAGAAGGGAGGGTTCGGTTGGAAGACAGGGAAGGGTATTTTATATTTTTAGACATCGATCTGGCTGCCTGCACCGCCCCATAGCTTTGGGGAGCAGACTAGCCGAACTGAAGCAGCACCAGGCTAAGAGCAGACGCGAATCTGCACTCAAACTGATTTACTGAGCAGCCCGGTGTAGCTGGAGCTCGTTGCCAGAAGGGGCGGAATCCGCCATCTTTATCACTCCTCACTGACTAACTTCAGAGTTTCAGCTAACTTGGGGAGTCCGGAAAGTGGGACATGCTTGATTAATTTCCACGGGCCCAGCTAGGGTCCCTTCCGTAAGGGGGTTGGTCTAGAAGAGGAATTATTTTGGGTCCTGCATTTGGCTAAAAAAAAAAAAAAAAAAAAAAGTGAGGTCACCTCAACAATTGAAAAATAAATTCTTTTTAATTTAGTTTAATAGCTAAAAGCTGCTTCAGGACCTGCATATAGAACCCTGTGGGGAAATTCAT
>JAKSZT010054170.1:3476416-3493971 GCA_026826555.1 Tolypeutes matacus | reverse complement strand
TTTTTCTCTCTTCTTGAGAGATTACTCCTTTTACTAATATGTAGTCTCCATCTTTGTCTCTTACAATAGTTTTGCATTTAAGGTCTATTTTGTCTGATATTAGAATAGCTACTCCTGCCCTTTTTTGTCTATTGTTAGCTTGTAAAATGGTTTTCCAGCCATTCACTTTCAGCCTTCTTGAATCCCTGGGCTGAAGGGGGGTTTCTGGTAGACAGTATATAAATGGATCATATTTTCTTATCCATTCTGCCAATCTGTGTCTTTTGATTGGTGAATTTAATCCATTAACATTCAGTGTTATTACTCGTAACGAATTTCTTACTTCAGACTTTTTTTCTTTGGGTTAATGTATGTCATATGTTGTTTTGTTTCTCTTTTTGAGTTTTCAGTTGTTTTTAAACTCTCCTCCAACTCTGTCTCCTTTGTTTTTTCCTTTCAACTTGTAGAGATTCCTTTAGTATTTCTTGAAGTGCTGGTTTCTTCTTGACATACTCTCTTAATTGCTGTTTATCTGTGAATATTTTGAACTCTCCATCATTTTTGAATGCCAATTTTGCTGGATAGAGAATTCTTGACTGGAATTTTTTTTCTTTTAGTGTGTTGACTATGTCATACCACTGTCTTCTTGCCTCCATGGTTTCAGCTGAGAAATCAGCACTTAATCTTATTGTGCTTCCCTTGTATGTGATGGTTCTGCCTTCACATACAGAAAATACTGCCTTGAGTATTTTCTCTTTGTCTTGAGCATTGGACAATTTGACAAGTATGTGTCTTGGAGTTGGCCTATTGGGATTTATACTATTTGGGGTGCGCTGTGCTTCCTGTATCTGCACATCCATCCCTCTCAATAGAGTTGGGAAGTGTTCAGCCATCACTTCCTTCACCACTCCTTCTGTTCCCTTTCCCTTATCTTCTCCTTCTGGGATACCCATAATGCGTATGTTTGTGCGTCTTGAATTATCGGTTAATTCCCTGAGACCAAACTGGATTTTTTAAATCTTTTTGTCTATCTTTTCTACAATCTCTTTGATTTCAACTGTATTGTGTTCCATATCACTAATTCTTTCCTCTGCCTGTTCAATTCTGCTGCCATGTGAGTCCAACGTCTTTTTCATTTCTTGACTTGTGTCTTTGTTCGCCATCATATCCATTACCTTTTTAGGTGTGTTAGCTATTTTTTCCGTATGTTCTCCCAGTGACTTCTTTATATCCTTAATCTCTTCCTTCAGTTCTTTAAGTTGGTCCATGATATTTGTTTGGATAGCTTTGATTAGTTGTTCGATGTACTGCATTGCTTCCTGGTTTTTATTTTGTGCCTTGGACTGGTCCATGTTTTCCAGTTTTTCAGAGTCATTTGTATTTTTCTGTTGCCCTCTGGTCATCATATTATCTTGATGGGTTTGTTCAGTTGATTAGCTTTTCTCTATGCCCTAGTATTTTATTTAGCTGTTGGTTCTGCGTGTGAGTTAAGTTTTCTCTTTGGCAGTTTTTCTTCCTATTTTATTTCCTTGCTTCTTTCTATGTTCCCTTGATGGCAAAAAGTTAGGGCCAGAGGAATCAAAAGATGTAAGGAAGGCAGAAGGATAATAGAAATATTGATAAAAGTTAGAAGAGGGGCAAAATGAGACTTAATGAGATGAATATTTAACTTGTGTAGGCAGTGTAGAGTACTAGGAAAAAATATGGAGTTCCTACAATGGACTAAGAAAACAAATGGAGGAATATTTATATATAGTGATTTAGAAGGCTAGAATTATGAGGAGGGAGAGAAATAGTAGAGAAAGATCTGAAAGGAAAAAGTTAATACTAATAAAAAAAAAAAAGAAAAAAGAAGAAGAAGAAAACAAAATAGTTGGGATAGAAATTGACACCCTTAAGTTGTGGGCCTATGAAAAAATGTTTTCTCTAAGAGCCACAACAGAAAACAGAAGGTAGAAAGATGCAGGAAGGATAAGCGATAGTTTGTAATACAGAATCAATATATACAGCGAGTGGGAAATTCCTGAATTAGAAGCCCAGCAAATAAGCCACCAGCTGGCAGCACCTATTTAAAAAAAAAAAATAGAAGGAAACAGGAAGGGGGGAGGAAAACGGGAATTATAGCAATAGACCAGAAAGTAACAGAGAGAAACCAAAGATCCACATAGGCAAGCAGTCAAACAGAGCTAAGGGGGGTCAATGATTCCCCTAGGGTCCACGTGGATCCTTCCTGCCTACTTGTGTTTATCAATGAATTTCCCCACAGGGTTCTATATGCAGGTCCTGAAGCAGCTTTTAGGTATTAAACTAAATTAAAAAGAATTTATTTTTCATTTGTTGAGGTGACCTCACTTTTTTTTTTTTTTTTTTAGCCAAATGCAGGACCCAAAATAATTCCTCCTCTAGACCAACCCCCTTACGGAAAGGACCCTAGCTGGGCCCGTGGAAATTAATCAAGGGCTTCCCACTTTCCGGACTCCCCAGGTTAGCTGAAGCTCTGATGTTAGTCAGTGAGGAGTGCAGATTCCGCCCCTTCTGGCAATGAGCTCCAGGGACACCAGGCTGCTCAGTAAATCAGTTTGAGTGCAGATTCGCGTCTGCTCTCAGCCTAATGGTGCTTCAGGTAAGCTTATCTGCTCCCCAAAGCTATGGGGCGGTGCAGGCAGCCAGATCAATGTCTAAAAATATAAAATACCCTTCCCTGTCTTCCAACCGAACCCTCCCTTTTTTGGGAAGTGTCCCTTCCTCCTGGCTCCGCAGCGGCCCGGGTCTTATCCCTGGGTGGCTAGGGAAATCAGCTGCGTTGCCCGACCAAAATCCTCCCTCCGGTTCACTGGGTGCTGATTAGCTCGTTTGCTCTGTTCACACAAGGTCCAAGGGGCGCCAGGCAGCCAGATCCCCAGAAAATAAAACTTTTTTGCCCCACCTGCGGCTCAAAATGGCCATTTTATTATTTTTTTTCCCTAATCGCGGGGCTCAGCCGCCTGTGCCAACCTCCACTGGCAGCCTCAAAACTCACGAATCTCCACCGTTCGGTCCACGCCACTGATCCGCGCAGATAGATGTCCCAAGCCTCTCACTCCACGCGTGCACAGCACAGACCCCCGGGCAGGACCCCTTCCCCAATCCGCCTTGCTCTCGGAGTTTGCAGTGTGCGCCCTCCTACACTAACGCCATCTTGGCCGCCTCTCCTTCCAATGTATTTTTAAAATCTCATCCACCATGTCTTTCATACCCATAATGTCTGTTACTTTTCTTTGCAGGCTTTCACATTGTTCTGTATGGTCACCCAGTGTATTCTTAATATCCTTTTTATCTTTAGTCATATTTTACTTCAATTCTTAAAATTGATTTAGGAGATTTGTATTATTTTCATTGATTTGTTGTCTTAAATCCTGTATCTCTTCAGGATATTTGGTTTGTTCCTTTGGCTGGGGCATCTCTTCCGTTTCCTAGTATGACTTGTAATTTTTTGCTGATGTCTAGGCATCTGAATATGTTGGTGAATTTACTCTGATGGCCAATTTCTTTCTCTGGCCTATTTTTTTCACAGCTCTTCGTTGATATTTGGCTCAACTTATTCTAAGTCTTTAAAATTGCCCAGCTTATCAAAATTGTGTCAAGGACTCACTAATGTGGTGAAGATTTTTTTCCCAGGAGTTAGGGTATAAAGAGTACTAAAAACAGTTTTTGTCCATGCAATTTCCAGACTGGTCAGCATATGGCACTCATCAGCACACCTTTCCACAGAGATGTTTCTCTCAAGCTCCATCTTCCTGAGTTTTGGTCTGGCTAGAGCCAAGATTCAAAGCAGGCTCTGCTGGCCAAATTCACTGAAGAAAAGCCCCCTGACGTCACCCCCCTTTTCTCTGGTAACAGCTGACAGGGAGGAAGATGACTGTTTCCCCTCTCAGCTGCTGTGAACCAGGGTTTTTACCACAGCTTAGTATTTTGAATGTGAGATAGAGTAGCCCTTCCCAGCCACCGTGGCAGTTTGATAAGTCATGTTTGTTGTTTTAGATTCTTCATTTCTCTGTCCCTCACAGCTATGAGTGATGTGTAGAATGGTTGTGGTCTTATGACTCCCAAAGCAGATCCTTCACACAGCTTTTGGCTCTTCCTTCATTGTTTTATTTTAAGAGAGTTGAATCCTGCCTGCCTAGCCCAATACCATCTTCCCACAATTCCTCCTGGGTAGTTTTTGATACTAAGGGGGAAGTGCATGAGGGTAAGATTTCACATTGGTGCAAGGTCTACCTTTCTTTTGTAAAGAGGCAGAAATGAGATTGTGAAAAGGGTGGTGGTGAAGGAGAACCCACGCTCAGACAGATCAGTTTTTGGAAATACTAAATATTGAAGTTGAGGATCTGAAAATTGATTTCCTTAAGCTTATCTGTTTCCATTAACCCTTAATAAGGCCTTTGTGTGCCACCAGGAGTAAACATACCCAAGTTTGAAAGCTGTTGGCCTGATAGACTCAATGTAACTCCCAGGTGATCAATATACTATTAAAGAAAGTGCATTTGCTTTTCCAAAGCTCTCTCTCACTCATATGCTTCTTGCCACTGCCCAGGGAGTTAGTCATGGCTAGAAGGATTGTGATTGCTTGTAGCAGATACAGAACCTGTGGCCCAGAGAGAAGGAAGGATGATTTGTCCAAAAAGGCACAAGCCAATGGCTGTGGAACCCTGTCTCCAGGGTCAGAGTTTTTGTGATCATTTCATATTGCTTCTCAAGCTCCTATTAGTGAGGCTTCATCAACTTTTTATTGAAGGCTTAGTGGGTGCCCAAGATCATGCCAGGCAGCCCTGTCCTCTGTCCTTCCTTCTCCACTAATACTTTCACTGAAATTGTCTATGCTGGCTCCTTCTAAGTTAATTTGCTGACATTTTTAAACACTTATTATTACCAGTCAATAATGCTTTACATAACTTATCTTAATTAATCCTCAAAAGCACAATGTGGTAGGTACTATTTTTACCATTTTTAAGGGTCTGAAAAATTTGGAGCTACTTGTCTGCTCTGGGTGAAATAATATTTTTAATTTTCACCAGAGTAAAATAGAAATGACAAGAAACCAGGAGAATAAGGCTGGGAGGTGTGTTTTACTCCACTTTTATTCTTTAGTTTTGGAAATTCCAACTATTATCCCTACTCAAGTTTTTTGTCTTAATATACTCAGTCTCAGGCCCTAAAGCTGGTGGGTGGAGGTTATTCTGGATTGGGAGTAGAAAGCAGCTTCATAATAATAGAAAGACTTTCTATGGCTGCTGGATAAACACTGAAGTTCTGCTACATGGATTTGGGGTGCTAGAGTTCCATCCTGCTTTTTCTCCATCATTCTTACATCTTATCACTGTATAATGCAGAAAGGCTTGGTGTCGTTAAAAATGCTAAATATACCCCACTTCCACAGGAAATCAGAGCAAAGGGCCAGATATACTAATTTTTTTTTTTTATGTTGGAAGTACAACTTTATTTCCAGCACCTCTTCTTTTTTTTTTTTTTTACTGTCTTTTTTTTTTTAACTTTATTTTGTACATTTAATAACTGAAAACATAAGCAATAAAAAACTAAAAAGTAAACACAGATGAATAAATATATACATTTCTCAATTAAATGTAATGGATACATGTAAATTTTTTTGTTGTTTTGTTTTTTGTTTGTTTTTTTTGTTGTTTTTTTTTGTGTGAATCAAACAATATATTACACAATATATTTGGTTCATAGTAATGCATTCATACAGTATTTGTCTTTTTGTGTCTGGCTTGCTTCACTCAACATAATGTCCTCCAGATTCATCCATGTTGCCATATGCTTTATGACTTCATTTCTTCTTACAGCTGCATAATATCCCATCGTGTGAATAAACCACAGTTTGTTTATCCATTCGTCTGTTGATGGACACCTGGGTTGTTTCCAACTTTTGGCAATGATGAATAATGTGGCTATGAACATTGGTGTGCAGATGTCTGTTTGTGTCACTGCTCTCAGTTCTTCTGGGTATATACCCAATAGTGGTATTGCAGGGTCATGTGGCAAATCTATATTCAACTTCTTTAGGAACTGCCAAACAGTCCTCCATAGTGGTTGTACCATATATCCAGGATATATAAAGAGATGTTGCAGCTCAACAATAAAAAGACAGATATACTAATTTAAGAAATCAAATCTACCCTGGATAACAAAAAGTTGTTTAACATTGCCTGAACATTAACCTGTCACTGAACCTCAAATGACAGAGCTGCCACACAAGGTTGAAAAATTTGTGCATGGTACAAATTTTCCTGGTATAAAGGGAAAGTGGGGCTGAAATCAAGCATGCTCCACTTGTCAAGCCCTACCTGTGCAGGGCTGCAGTATCCCATAAAGGAGACCTTTTTCTTATTCATGTCGCTGAATGCATCACCTTTCCCTCATGTCCACAAAGACATCTTATAGACTATCAAATGTCCTGGGAATGTTATCAATCTCTGTTGATACACTAGGTCACAGTAATGTAAATGATGTCTACTGATTTTAAGTTTTTGATTCAACCTATACACAATGCCTGGTAGACATAGTTATGCTTAGAGAACAGAATTAAAATGTTTTCAACATAAAATATGCAACAGTAAAAGAATGGTTGTCAAAAGATGAGGTGGAAAAGAGAAACTCTAACATCTTCATCTTATGTAGATGGAATTGAGATACTGACTATAGGTAATGGAAAAAACATAAATGAGTTAGGCTTTTAAATCAAGAAGTTAGGACATAGAACAAGAAAATAAACCTGAAGTAAACAGAAAGAGAGACTGGTAAAGATCAGAACACAAATTAATAAGTTGAAAATTTAAGAACTTGAGGTATATAAGTCATAGTTAAAAGGAAGAATAAAAATAATGGTATATCAGAGACTTCTGGGAAAATGACATCAAAGTAAGAAGGCAGAGTCCAACTCACTCACAAAAAAGAAAGGAGAAAGGGCAAAATACTATCTAAGGGAGATATCTTGGAAATATATAAAATGGTAAAGACCACACATTATCCAGAAGGGAACTAGACAGAAAAAAACGTCAAAGGAAAACGATGAATTACTCGTCCCTGTGGCTGGATTGACACATATACCCCACCCAGAAGGCAAATAGCCTCAGTAAAGCCCCTGACTCACTGCAACCAACTGAATGGGATGGAACATTCTCCCAGGAGGAAGAAGGATCAGGCAGAGGGTGGAGAGTGGTTTCTCTTCAGTGAGGTGGGCCATAATAAGAAACAAGAAGACATGGCCAATGGACTCAGTTATGACTTCCCTACACATGGTTCACCTGTCCCATCTATTTAAACCTATACTTGGTGATGGAGTTTGTAGGGTTACATCCAAGAGACTGGAATCTTTGGGATGTCCATGTGCCAGCTGGGCCCTGAAACTCAGCAGAGTTGCAACACCTACTCTACAATTCATTGGATTCACCTGAGACAACTAGCAAGGAGGTGAGGATTGACAACCACCATACCAAGGAAACGAGAGAACCTACAAATGCAAGCAAGAGAGTCCCATCCATTGGCTGTGGGACCAAAGCCTCCTTTCATTTAGAGGTGAGTGGACATCACCATCTCAGAATCCTCAGAATTGGGGATTGAACTAGGGACTAGAGTGGACTTACTGGTATTCTACTATAGACTTATTGTGATTCTAGCAATGGAAGAAATTACAGCATTGATGTGGAGGCAGTGAACATGGGAGGATCTGGGGGCAGGTAGAGGGAAAAAATTAGGTGTAATATGGGGCCTTTTTGGGGACTTGGGAATCGTCCTGAATGACATTGCAACAACAGATATTAGAAGTGCAGTGCACCCCAAACAGTATAAATCCCAACAGGGCTACTGCAAGACATATAGTTGTCAAACAGTTCAATGTTCAAGACAAAGAGAAAATACTGAAAGCAGCAAGAGAAAAGAGAACCATCACATACAGGGGAAGCTCAATAAGATTAATTGCTGATTTCTCATCTGAAACCAAGGAGGAAAGAAGGCAGTGGTGTGACATAGTTAAGGTACTAAAAGAAAAAAAAATTCAGCCAAGAATTCTCTACCCAGCAAAGCTGGCAATCAAACATGATGGAGAGTTCAAAATATTCAGAGATAAAGAGAAATTAAGGGAGTATGCCAATAAGAAACCTGCCTTTCAAGAAACACTAAAGAGAGTTCTGCAGGTTGAAAGGAAAAAACAGGAGAAAGAGTAGAGGAGAGTGTAAAAACAACTAAAAAGACAAAAAGAAAATAAAAACAACATATAACATACATAAACCCAAGGAAAATACAGCTAATGTAAGTAATTCTTGACAGTAATAACATTGAATGTTAATGGATTAAACTCACCAGTCAAGAGACACAGATTGGCAGAATGGATAAGAAAATATGATCCATCTATATGCTGTCTACAGGAAACCCACCTTAGACCCAAGGATTCAAGGATTGAATGGCTGGAAAACAATTTCACAAGTAAACAATAACCAAAAAATGGCAGGAGTAGCTATAATAATTTTGAACAAAATAGACTTTAAATGCAAAACTATTGTAAGAGATAAAGATGGACAATATATATTAGTAAAAGAAATATATATTTCTTCAAGAATAAAGACCAATCATAAACATTTATACACCTAACCAGGGCACCTCAAAATACATGAGGCAAACACTGGAGAAACTAAGTGGAGAAATAGATGCCTCTACAATTATAATGGGGGACTTTAATACACCATTATCACCATTAGACAGAACATCTCAACAGAGAATCAATAAAGAAACAAAAATTCTGAGTAATACATTGGAGGATCTGGACCTAATAGAAATATACAGAACACTACACCCAAATACAGTGGGATATACATTCTTCTTGAGTGCACATGGATCATTCTCCAAGGTAGACCACATGCTAGGCCACAGAAAAATTCTTAATGAACTCAGAAAGATTGAAATCATACAGAATAATTTCTCTGACCACAATGGAATGAAATTGGAAATCACTAAGGGCCAGAGAACGAGATTAGGCACAAAGATATGGAATTTAAACAACACACTCTTAGACAAACAGTGGGTCAAGTAGGAAAATTCAAAAGAAATCAGTAACTACCTTGAAATGAGTGAAAATGACAACACAACATATCAAAACCTATGGGATGCAGCAAAAGCTGTACTAGAGGGAAATTCATAGCCATAAATTCATATATCAATAAAGAAGAAAGAGCTAAAATAGAAGAACTAACTGCACCCCTGGAGGAATTAGAAACAGAACAACAAGCCAACCTGAAAGGAAGTAGAAAGAAGGAAATAACAAAGATTATAGCAGAATTAAATGAAATAGAAAATAAGAAAGCACTAGAAAAAATAAACAAAAACAAACCTGGTTCTTCAAGAAGTCCAATAAAATTGACAAAACCTTAGCTAGACTAACAAAGAAAACAAGAGAGAAGATGCAAATACACAAAATAAGAAATGACGAAGGGGATATCACCATCAACCCCACAGAAATAAAGAGTATCATAAGAGGATACTTTGAAAAATTATATGCTAACAAGAAGGATAATGTACATGAAATGGACAAATTCCTAGAAACACAAAAGCAGCCTACACTGGCAAAAGTTACTACTTTTAAGAGTAGTAACTTAAAAAATCAAATACCTATGATCTCAACAGACCAATCACATGTAAAGAAATAGAATCAGTCATCAAAAACCTCCCAACTAAGAGAAGCCCAGGAGCAGACGGCTTCACAGGTGAATTTTACCAAACATTCCAGAAAGAACTAACACCAATCCTGCTTAATCTTTTCCAAAAAATAGAAGTATAAGGAACAATGCCTAACTCATTCTATGATGCCAACTGTACCTTAATACCAAAACCAAACAAAGATGGCACAAGAAAGGAAAATTACAGACCAATCTCTCTGATGAATCTACATGCTAAAATCCTCAACAAAATACTTGCTAAACATATTCAACAACATGTCAAACGAATTATACGCCATGACCAAGTGGATTTCATCCTGGGTATGCAAGGATGGTTCAACATAAGAAAATCAATCAATGTAATACACCACATAAACATTTCAAAAGAAAAAATCCCATGATCATCTCTACAGATGCAAAAAAAGCATTCGACAAATACAGCACATTTCCTGATTAAAAAAACACTGCAAAAGATAGGAATAGAAGGAAACTTTCTGAACATGATAAAGGGCATATATGAAAACCCACAGCTAACATCATATACAAGGGAGAAATCCTACAAGCTTCCCCTCTAAGATCAGGAAAAAGACAAGGATGCCCACTATCACTGCTCCTATTTAACATTGTCTTAGAAGTACTTGCTTGAGCACTGAGGCATGAAAAAGATATAAAAGGCATCCAAATTGGAAAGGAAGAAGTAAAAATTTCACTATTTCCAGATGACATGATCTTATATATAGAAAGCCCTGAGAAATCTACAACAAAGTTTCTAGAGGTTATAAATGAGTTCGGTGAAGTCAGAGGCTATAAGATCAATGCTCAAAAATCAGGAGCATTTCTGTACACCAATAACAAGCGATCTGAGGAAGAAATCAAGAAAAAAATACCATTTAGAGTAGTAACTTAAAAAATCAAATACCTAGGGATAAACTTAACTAAAGATGTAAATGACTTATATGCAGAAAACTATACAGCACTGTTAGAGGAAATCAAAGAAGACTTAACTAAATGGAAGAATACTCCCTGTTCATGGATTGGAAGACTAAACATCTTTAAGATATCTATCCTACCCAAACAAAGATACAGATTTAATGCAATCCCAATAAAAATCAACACAGTATTTTTTGCTGAATCGGAAAAACTAACTATGAAATTTATTTGGAAGGGCAAGAGGCCCTGAATAGCCAAAGACATATTGGAAAAAAAATGAAACTGGAGGAATCACACTACCAGACTTTAAAGCATACTGGAAATCTACAGTGGTCAAAACTGCATGGTATTGGCACAAGGATAGACATACTGACCAATGGAACCGAAATGAGAGCTCTGATATAGATCCTGGCATATACAGTTATCTGGTTTTCAACAATGCCACCAAGCCCACTCAACTGGGAGAGAATGGTCTCTTCAACAAATGGTGCTTGCAGAACTGGATATCCATATCCAAAAGAATGAGAGAGGAACACCACCTTATACAAAAATCAACTCAAGATGGATCAAAGAATCTAAATATAAGACCCAAGACCATAAAGACCTTAGAAGATAATATAGGGAAGCATCTACAGGACCTTGTAATAAGAAATGGCTTCATGAACGTCACACCCAAAGCACGAGCAGTGAAAGAAAAAATAGATATATGGGACCTTCTCAAAATTAAAACATATTGCACCTCAAAGGAGTTTGCCAAGGAAATGAAAAGACAGCCTACCCAATGGGAAAAATACTTGGTAACCATATAACTAATAGGAGCCTAATATCTTGCATATATAAAGAAATCCTATATCTTGAAAATAAAAAGACAAAGAAAACATTTTTTTAAAATGGTCAAGCGATTTGAAGAGACACTTCACCAAAGAAGAAATACAAATGGTTAAAAAGCACATGAAAAGATGATCAACATCACTAGCTATTAGGGAAATACAAATCAAAACTACAATGAGATACCATCTTACAACCATTAGACTGGCAGCCATTAAAAAAACAGAAGACCACAAGTGTTGGAGAGGATGCGGAGGAATGGAAACCATCATCCACTGCTGGTGGGAATGTAGAGTGATCCAGTCATTGTGGAGGACAGTTTGGCAGTTCCTCAAAAAACTACCTATAGATCTGCCATATGACCCAGCAATTCCACTGCGGGTATATACCTAGAAGAACTGAAAGCAAGGACATGAACAGATATATGGACACCAATGTTCATAGCGACATTATTCACTATTGCCAAAAGTTGGAATCATCCCAAATGCCCATCAACAGATGAATGGATAAACAAAATGTGGTATATACATACAATGGAATATTATTTAGCTGTAAGTAGGAATACAGTACTAATGCACAGGATAACATGGATGAATCTTGAGGACCTTATGTTGAGTGAAGCAAGCCAAGCATTGAAGGATGAATATTACATGATCTCACTGATATGAATTAAGCAAATTGAGCAGACTCAGAGAACTATTGTCTGGAAGATAGGTTTAGAGGAAATTAGCAAGGGAGAAGAAGGTTGTGAGCCAATGCCTATACGGACGTAATGTATGATAAGGTGAAAATGTGTAGTTGCCCATTGAAGGGATATGACAGGAGAGTAGTGATATTATTGGGTTGGGCAGTGCAGGTTTGAGAGGTGGGTAGACTGGGGAGGGTGGGTTGGAAGGTACAGGGAACTGGGGGAAGGGTTGAGAGAGGGACCAGGTGAACACTGGTTATTGGCGGGTATCTGATCGAAAGTACAAAGCTGGGAACACTCTTATGGCAATATGACAAGGAAGGGCACCCCTGGAGCAGACTTCTAGGGAATGTGTGAGTGATCATTTTGTCATAATGTGTTGTATCAATGGGTGGAGTCCCACCTAATGAGTGGGAAGGAGTTGGTCTCCCATCCTGGGAAGGACTGATATGTTCACAAACAGAGGGGTGGGAGACTCTCAAGGGCATGGGCAGTTCCTAATAGGGTAGGACAAACCAGCGTGTCAAGACCTCAATATTGCAAGTAAATATGAATCTTGTCATCCGAGAAGTGAAGCCAGGGGGTCGCCATGGGCCCTAGGGGAGGGAAGGAGGAATAAAATAAATGGAAGAGGGGGTATTTAGTGGGCAATGGAATTGTTCTACATGATCTTGCAATAATGGACACAAACCACTGTAAATATCATCAAAATTTATAAAAGTGTATGGTCTAAAATGTAAACCATAATGTAAACCATTGACCATGGTTAGTAGCTATGCTTCACTATTTGTAAATCAGTTGTAACAAACGTATCATCCACATATAAAATGGTATTAATAGGGGAAGTGGTAAAAGGGGGAGGATAAATAAATAATTGTGCAAGAATAGCCAGAAATAGCAGCTATGTACAGCAGGGGAAACAGAGAGATTCAGCGGTGAAGGATTTTCTTGTTTGTTTGTCTGGTTTTTGTTTATTATTATTGAAACAATGAAAATGCTATAATAATGCTTGAAGGTATGAATGCACAACTCTGTGATTATACCACATACCATTGATTGTATACTTTGCATGAATTGAATACTTTATTAATATGTATCATTAAAATTGATTTGTTAAAAGAAAAAAAAATTAAAAACCTATGGAATGCAGCAAAAGCAGTGCTTAGTGAGAAATTCATAGCCATAAATGCCTCAGACATGGACGAATTAGAAAAAGAACAACAAACTGAGTCCCAAAGCACGTAGAAAGAAGGGAATAATAAAGATTAGAGCAGAGCTAAATGAAATTGAAAATAAGAAAGCACTAGAAAAAATTATCAAAGCCAAAAGCTGGTTCCTTTAGAAAATTAATAAAATTGACATACCCTTGGCAAGACTAACAATGAAAAAAAGAGAAAAGATGCAAATACATAAAATACGAAATGAGGAAGGGGACCACACAGAAATAAAGAGTATCATAACTGGATACTTTGAAAAATTATATGCCAACAAGATGGAAAACTTACATGAAATGGACAAATTCCTAGAAACGCACAAGCTTACATTGATGAAAGAAAAAAATTGATGAACTCAACATACCAATCACAAGTAATGAGATTGAATTAGTCATCAAAAACCTCCCAACTAAGAAGAGCCCAGAACCAGATGGCTTCACAGGTGAATTCTACCAAACATTCCAGAAAGATCTAACACCAATACTGATTAATTCTTCCAAAAAATAGAAGTGGAGGGATCATTGCCTGCTCTTCCTATGATGCCAACATCACCCTAATACCAAAGCCATACAAAGGCACCAAAAGAAAGGGAAACTATAAACAATTCACTCTAATGAACCTAGAAGAAAAAATCCTCAATTAAATATTGCTAATAGTATTCAGCAACACATCAAACAAATTACACACTATGACCAAGTGGGTTTCATCCCTGGTATACAAGGATGGTTCAACATAAGACAATCAAAGTAATACACCACATTAACAGATAAAAAGAACAAAATCATATGATCATCTCTATTGATGCATTAAAAACATTTGACAAAATACACACACTTTCCTTATAAAAACACTTCAATGGTGAAATCCTAAAAGCTTTACCTCTAAGATCTGGAAAAAAACAAGGATGCTTGCTGTCACTGCTCTTATTTGACATTGTGTTAGAAGTACTTGCTCAAGCAGTTAGGCAAGAAAAAGGTATAACAGTCATCCAAATTGGAAAGGGAGAAGTAAAAATTTCACTATTTGCAGACTTCATGATCTTATACATAGAAAGACATGAGAAATCTACAACAAAGCTTATAGAGCTTATAAATGAGTTCAGTAAAGTGGTAGGATATAATATCAATGTGTAAAATTCAGTAGCATTTCTGTACATGAATAAGGAGCAATCTAAGGAGGAAATCAAGAAAAAAATTCCATTTATACTAGCAACTAAAAGAATCAAATACCTAGGAATAAACTTAACTAAAGAAGTAAATGAGAGAGAGGGCCAAGATGGCTAGTGTAGGAGGACGCACACTGCAAGCTCCCAGAGCAAGGTAGATTGTGGACGGGGTCCTGCCCGGGGTCTGTGCTGTGCACGCGTGGAGTGAGAAGCTTGGGACATCTATCTGCGCGAACCGGGGGCGTGGACCAAACGGTGGAGATTCGTGAGTTTTGAGGCTGCCGGTGGAGGTTGGCACAGGCGGATGAGCCCCGCGGTTAGGGAAAAAAAAATAAAATTAAATAAAACGGCCATTTGGAGCCGCGGGCGGGGCGAAAAACTTTTATTTTCAGGGGATCTGGCTGCCTGGCGCCCCTTGGACCTTGTGTGAACAGAGCAAACAAGCTAATCAGCACCTGGTGAACCTGAGGGGGGATTTTGGCCCGGGAACGGAGCTGATTTCCCTAGCCACCCAGGGCTAAGACCTGGGCCGCTGCGGAGCCAGGAGGAAGGAACACTTCCCAAAAAAGGGAGGGTTCTTTTGGAAGACAGGGAAGGGTATTTTATATTTTTAGACATTGATCTGGCTGCCTGCACCGCCCTATAGCTTTGGGGAGCAGATAAGCCGACCTGAAGCAGCATTAGGCTAAGAGCAGACGCGAATCAGCACTCAAACTGATTTACTGAGCAGCCCGGTGACTCTCGAGCTGGGCGCCAGAAGGGACGGAACCCGCCATCTTTAGCACTCCTCATTGACTAACATCAGAGCTTCAGCTAACCTGGGGAGTCCAGAAAGTGGGAAGTGCTTGATTAATTTCCACGGGTCCAGCTAGGGTCCTTTCCGTAAGGGGGTTGGTCTAGAGGAGGAATTATTTTGGGTCCTGAATTTGGCTAAAAAAATAAAAATTAAAAAAAAAAAAAGTGAGGACACCCCAACAAATGAAAAATAAATTCTTTTAAATTTAGTTTAATAGCTAAAAGCTGCTTCAGGACCTGCATATAGAACCCTGTGGGGAAATTCATTGATAAACACAAGTAGGCAGGAAGGATCCACGTGGACCCTAGGGGAATCATTGACCCCCATTAGCTCTGTTTGACTGCTTGCCTGTGTGGATCTTTGGTTTCTCTCTTACTTTCTGGTCTATTGCTATTATTTCCTTTTTCCTCCCCCTTTCCTTTGTGCTTCTATTTTTTTTTTTTAAATAGGTGCTGCCAGCTTGTAGCTTCTTTGCTGGGCTT
This sequence comes from Tolypeutes matacus, assembly GCA_026826555.1. NCBI lineage: Eukaryota > Metazoa > Chordata > Mammalia > Cingulata > Chlamyphoridae > Tolypeutes > Tolypeutes matacus. The sequence goes on along the minus strand of JAKSZT010054170.1, from coordinate 3,478,182 downwards.
CTTATTCAGTAATTTCCCACTTGCTGTATATATTGATTCTGTATTTCAAACTATCGCTTATCCTTCCTGCATCTTTCTGCCTTCTGTTCTCTGTTGTGGCTCTTAGAGACAACATTTTTTCATAGGCCCACAACATAAGGGAGTCAATTTCTATCCCATCTATTTTGTTTTCTTCTTCTTCTTTTTTCTTTTTTTTTTTTTATTAGTATTAACTTTTTCCTTTCAGATCTTTCTTTACTATTTCTCTCCCTCCTCATAATTCTAGCCTTCTAAATCACAATATATATATTCCTCCATTTGTTTTCCCAGTCCATTGTAGGAAATCCATATTTTTTCCTAGTACTCTACACTACCTATGCAAGTTAAATATTCATCACATTAAGTCTCATTTTGCCCCTCTTCTAACTTTTATCAATATTTCTATTATCCTTCTGCCTTCTTTACATCTTTTGATTCCTCTGGCCCTAACCTTTTGCCTTCAAGGGAACATAGAAAGAAGCAAGGAAATAAAATAAGAAGAAAAGCTGCCAAAGAGAAAACTTAACTCACATGCAGAGCCAACAGCTAAATAAAATTCTAGAGCATAGAGAAAAGCTAATCAACAGAACAAACCCATCAAGATAATATGATGACCAGAGGGCAACAGAAAAATACAAATGACTCTGAGAAACTGGAAAACATGGACCAGTCCAATGCACAACATAAAAACCAGGAAGCAATGCAATACATCAAACAACTAATCAAAGCTATCCAAAGAAATATCACGGACCAACATAAAGAACTGAAGGAAGAGATTAAGGATATAAAGAAGACACTGGGAGAACATACTGAAGAAATAGCTAACACACCTAAAAAGGTAATAGATATGATGGGGAACAAAGACACAAGTCAAGAAATGAAAAAGACGCTGGACTCACATGGCAGCAGAATTGAACAGGCAGAGGAAAGAATTAGTGATATGGAACACAATACAGTTGAAATCAAAGAGATTGTAGAAAAGATAGACAAAAAGATGGAAAAAATCCAGTTTGGTCTCAGGGAATTAACCGATAATGCAAGACGCACAAACATACGCATCATGGGCATCCCAGAAGGAGAAGAGAAGGGAAAGGGAACAGAAGGAGTGTTGAAGGAAGTGATGGCTGAAGACTTCCCAACTCTATTGAGAGAGATGGATGTGCAGATCCAGGAAGCACAGCGCACCCCAAATAGTATAAATCCCAACAGGCCAACTCCAAGACACATACTTGTCAAATTGTCCAATGCTCAAGACAAAGAGAAAATACTCAAGGCAGCAAGAGAAAAGAGAACCATCTCATACAAGGGAAGCACAATAAGATTAAGTGTTGATTTCTCAGCTGAAACCATGGAGGCAAGAAGACAGTGGTATGACATAGTCAAAACACTAAAAGAAAAAAACTTCCACCCACGAATTCTCTATCCAGCAAAACTGGCATTCAAAAATGATGGAGAGTTCAAAATATTCACAGATAAACAGCAATTAAGAGAGAGTATGTCAAGAAGAAACCAGCAATTCAAGAAATACTAAAGGAATCTCTACAAGTTGAAAGGAAAAAACAAAGGAGAGAGAGTTGGAGGAGAGTTTAAAAACAACTGAAAAGTCAAAAAGAGAAAGAAAACAACATATGACATACATTAACCCAAAGAAAAAATGACTGAAGTAAGAAATTCGTTACGAGTAATAACACTGAATGTTAATGGATTAAATTCACCAATCAAAAGACACAGATTGGCAGAATGGATAA
>JAKSZT010054170.1:3446629-3476316 GCA_026826555.1 Tolypeutes matacus | reverse complement strand
ACACAGTGATAAAGGGAAGGAAAAAAAGAAGGAAAGGAAAGAAAAGAGAAAGGAAAAAAAATGTATATATATATATATATTAAGGCATTTCCTTTGCTTTTTTGCCCATTTTGTGAATGTCCCAATCCACTAATTATATTTTATTTTGTTTTGTTCTTTGTTTGATTATTTGTTTTTTTTTTTTCCTTCTCTTCTTTTTTTCCCCAGGAGTCTCCTTATGTTTGTCTCTTGCATGTAAGCTTATCACACTTGTTTCTTTTTCCTAGTAAGTGTATTTGATTATTTTATGGACTAAATGTTAATGCAGGATTTGGATCACAGAAGGGTTACAATGGGCACTGCAGGGGATTATTGGGGGGGGTGTCTGGGGGGGGGATTTCGTGGGGATTGGTTCATCCGAATATACATGAAAGATATTCAAAATCATTCAAAGGATTGGGGGATGGGGCATGGTCACTATGGGTGGATAATCACACAATAAATGAGGGAATCTGAATTCCTAGCCTGGAGAGCTCTGCGACAGTCTCCAAGGGAGGAGCAATAGTCCTCTGAGTGTAGGGACAGTGCCTGTCAAAATAGGATGACCTACTGATGTGTTTTTTTTATTGATGACTACCCTTGTGAGTCTTTGCTCTTGTAAATGAGACATAGCCTGCAGTTGTGGTGTGCCTAAGGGTTGCCACCTGGGAGCCTCCTTGTTACTCAAATGTGGCCTCTCTCTAATCCAAACTCAGCCTATGATTGCATTACCTTCCCCCAACGTGGGACATGACTCCTGGGGATGAGCCTCCCTGGCAATGAGGGATTAATACCAAGTGCCAACTGGCAACACAACTGGAAAAAGACCTTGAATAAAAGGGGGAAATGGTAAAGACAAATGAGTTTAAGTGGCTAAGAGACTTCAAAGAGAGTCGGGAGGTCATCCCAGAGGTAACTCTTACGCACACCTCAGTAGGAGCTCATGGATCATCTAAGTGCCTATCACCCCACACAGAGGGGTTCCTGAGAGCTCCGGAGACACCCTGGTCCTATATAAGTGGGGATAGCCCCAGAGACTGATGCCTTATCAGTGAGTTCTATTTTGGAATCTGTGCTCCTGAGAGTGACAGAATTAGACTCAATTAAGTCCTCCCTGCACATGGTTCACCAGTCCCTTCTATTCAAACCTACATGTGATGCTGGAGTTTTTAGGTATACTTCCAGAGACTGGAGCCTCCCACCTACCTATGTGCCAGGTGTGCATGAAATCTAGGTGGAGCTGCAACTCCTACCCTACAGCTCAATGGACTCATCCAAGTCACCTGGTGAGGATACAACGATGGGCAATGTCCATTCCAGGGAATGGAGAGGGCCTGCATCTGCAGGCAGGATCATCCCACCCACCATATCCATGGGACATAAGCCCTCTCTCACTTGGAGTTGGAGTGGACATCACCATCCCAGTCCCCTCAGGATTGGGGGAAGAACTATGGACTAGAGTAGACTTAATGATATTCTCTTGTTCACATATGGTGATTCTAGCAATGCAAGAAATCATAACAATGAGGTGGAGCCAGTGGCCACTTGACACTTTTGGGGTATGGAGGGGGTGTGCAGTTGAAATACAGGGGCTTCTTTGGGAGGTGGAGGTTGTCCTGAGTACTGTTGTGGCAATGGATGTAGGCCATTTTAAATCAGCACACACCACTCAGAAATGAGTGGGAGAGAGTGTGGTCTACAGTGTGACCTGTGGTCTATGGTTGGTGGCAAGGCTCCAGGATGTGTAAGTTCATTGAGGGTGGTGGGCCACACTTGTGGGAGATGTTTTTGTGGGATGTGGTGGGAGATGTGGGAGGTGGGCAACACGGGAATCCCAGTGGGTTCCGTGTAATATTTTGGGTAATCTAAGCACCTCTTAAAATATATGTATATATATATATATAAATAACATTTTTGTAAGCAAATACACATATATGTATATATATTTATATATCATTTTGCAAATGTTAAAAAAAAAAGAAGTAAATGACTTGTATGCAGAAAACTACACAACATTGTACAAGAAAATCAAAGAAAAACTAAATAAACGGAAGAATATTCCCCACTCATGGATAGGAAGATTTAACAAACTTAAGAGTTTAGGGGCTAAAATGAATATAAGTTTTTATGATGTTAATGGGCAAAGGGGTTCTTTGATGAATAGTTTGATTGCATCAGCGATTAGTTGGAGTATGTGAATCCTACCCAAACTGATTTACAGAATTAACACAATCCCAATAAAAATGACCACAGCATTTTTACTGAATTGGAAAAAGTAACCATGAAATCTATTTGGAATGGCAAGGGGCCTGAAAAGACAAAGACATATTGGAAAAGAAAAATGAAAATGGAGGAATCACACTACCTGACTTTAAAACATACTACAAAGCTACAGTGGTCAAAACTGCATGGTATTTGCACAAGTATAGACATACTGAACAGTAGAATTCAATTGAGAGCTCTGATATATATCCTTGCATATATGGTGAACTGTTATTCGGCAAGGCCACCAGTCCCACTCAACTGGGAGAGAATGGCCTCTGCAACAAATGGTGCTTGCATAACAGGATATACATGTCCAAAAGAATGGGAGAGAATCACCATCTCACACCCTATACAAAAATTAACTCAAGATGGATCAAAGATCTAAATATAATCTCCTGGAAAATAATGTAGGTTAAGCATCTACAAGATATTGTTGTAGGAAATGGTTTCTACAAACTTTACACCCAAAGCATGAGCAGCAAAAGAAAAATAGAAAAATGGTACCTCCCCAAAAATAAAAACTTTTGCACTTCAAAGGAGTTTGTCAAGAAAGTGAAAAGACAGCCTACCCAATGGGAGAAAATATTTGGTAACCATCTACCCAATAGTGGCCTAATATCCAGCATATATAAAGAAATTCTATATCTCGAAAATAAAAAAGGAAACAACCTATTTTAAAAATGGGCAAGTGATTTGAACAGACACTTCTCCAAAGAAGAAATACAAATGGCTAAAAAGCACATGAAAAGATGCTCAACATCATTAGCTATTAGGGAAATGCAAATCAAAACTACAATGAGATATCATCTTACACCCATTAGACTGGTAGCTATTAAAAAAACAGAGGACTACAAGTGTTGGAGAGTCTGTGGATGAAAGGGAATACTTATCTACTGCTGGTTGGAATGTAGAATGGTGCAGCCATTGTGGAGGACAGTTTGGCACTTCTTCAGGAAGCTAGCTATAGAACTGCTATATGATACAGCAATCCCACTGCTGGGTATTTATCCAGAAGAATTGAGAATAGGGAGACGAACAGATATATGTATACCAATGTTCATAGCTGCATTATTCACCATTGCCAGAAGCTGGAAGCAAAATATCCATCAACAGATGAATGGTTAAGCAAATTGTGGTATATACATACAATGGAATATTACTCAGCTGTACGAAGGAATGCAATATGAACACATGGGATAACAGGGAAGAATCTTGAAGACCTTGTGTTAAGTGAAGTAAGCCAGGAACTGAAGGACAAATACTGCATGACCTCACTGATATGAACTAAGCAAATTGAGCAGACTCACAGAACTAGAGTCTGGAAGCTAGATTTACCTGAGACAGAAAGGGTGTAGAGGGTTATGAGCCAGTGCCTATATGGGCAAATTCTATGATAGGTGTAAGGGTGTAGTTGTGCAGTGGATGGGTGTGGCCATGGTGCTGTGATGTACTGGGTTCGGTGGTGCTGGTCTGTGAGGGGTAGGGTAGGGGTATTGGGTTTGTCTATCCATGGAACTGGGGGGAGGGTCAGGGGAAGAAGCAGGTGATCTCTGGGGATTTGCAGTTCTATGGTCAAAACTACAACATTGGGGATGTTCTTTTGTCAAATATGGCAGAGGAGAATTACCGGGTAGTGTGTTGGATGTGGTACATGCAGGATAGGGTGCACCTGGGGCAGTCTTCTATGGATATATGTGTTCATCTTGTCATAGTGTGTTATATCATGGGTGGAGATCCACACAATAAACAAGAAAATATTAAACTCCTATCCTGGGGAGGCATGCCATGGTCTCAAATAGAGGGGCAAGAGTCTCTCAAGAACATAGTGCCTAATAAAAGAAAACAGACCAATTTATCAAGCCCTCAGTATTATTGCAAGTAACTATGAATCTTATTCTTCAAAAAGTGAAACTTAGTGATTAGCTTAGGTCCCAAGGGGAGGGAAAGGGAAGAATAAAATAAACGGGACAAAGGGTATTAGAATTTTTCTGCATGATCTTGCAATAATGGAAACAGGCAATTTTAAATTTTGTCAAAATTTATAAAAATTTATGGTCCAAAATGTAAACCATAATGTAAACCATTGACCATGGTTAGTAGCAATGCTTCAATATTTGTACATCAATTGTAACAAATGTACCATCCACATGTAAAATGTTATTAATAGGAGAGAGGGGAAAGGGGGGGGGCATTGGGTATAAGGGAATCCCCTATATTCTCTACGTGACTTTCTGTAGCCTAAAGCTTCTTTGAAGATAAAATGAAAAAAATAAAACATTGAGGAATTATATAGAAGAAAATGTCACTGTACATACAAGACAACAGATCTTACAGTGATGAAAGACAAAATGTCTAAAAAAGTTTTTTATTATTTAAAAAAATTTTAAATACTTTTGTATGTTATGTTATTTTTAAAACTACTGTTATTATTTCATTTTCTTATTATTTTTATTTGATTATTTTCTTGGCTTCATGTTTGGAGAGGTTTTGGATCACAGAAGGGTCACAACTGTGGGAGGGGAGGAACATTGGTGCAAGGGTGTCAGTGATGGTGTGATGCATGTGGGGCATGCCTCTAAGGCATATTAATGTCTTCAAGTACTCATGGGGCATTGTCACAGTGGTGGAGATCCACAGAATAACAGAAGGAATATAGAATTCCCATCCTAGGGAGTTCTGCTACATTCTCTAATGGGACAGCAAGAATCCCCCAATAGAGAAGTGGTACCCAGTAAAGGAGGACAGACCATTGTACCAGGCCCTTGATATTGATGGTTGCACTTCTGAACAGTTCCTTTTGAAATAGAAACTTAGCCTAGTATTGTAGGATGCCTAAGAGTTACCTCCTGAAGGCCTCCTTGTTGATCAAATGTGGCCTCTCTGTAAGCCAAACTCAGCATATAAACACATTACCTTCCCCCCAGCATGGCACATGACTCCTGGGTATGAGACTCTCTGGCACCAAGGGGTTACTACCAAGCAGTAACTAGCAATGCACCTGGAAAAAGACCTTGACCTTAAGGGGGAAATGGTAACTACAAATGAGTTCTAATGGCTAAGAGATTTCAAAGTGAGTTGGGAGTTCTTTCCAGAGGTTATGCTTATGCAAGTCTCAGCAGGATCTCATTGACTGCCACAGTAAATAGTGCCTCAAATAGCAGGGCTCCTGGGGGCTCTAGAGACATCCAGACACTAAAGACAGAGCAGCCAGCTCAGGACATTGGCACCCTGCCAGTGGGCCTTACCTTAGAATTTATGCTCCTCAGTGTGACGGAATTGGACTCATTTGTGGTTTCCCTACACATGGAAATTTATTTAAACCCCTGTTATTTAAACCTATAGTTACTACTATACTTGATAGGTATATGTCCAAAACACTTAAATCTTTGGTCCATCCATGTGCCAGCTGGGCCCTAAATCTCAGCAAAGTTGCAACACCTCCTCTCCAGTTCATTGGACTCACCTAGAACAACTAACAAGGTGATGATGATGGACAATGCCAATCCCAAAGAACAGATAGTGTGCAACTTGAAACAAGATAGTCCCATCCAATCTGGCCCTTGGGATCTAAGACCCCTCTCAATTAGAGGCAGAGTGGGTATCACATCCCCAAATCCTCAAGATTGGGGAATGAACAATGGACTAAAGTAGACTTACTGTTATTCTACTATAGACTTATTGTGATTCTAGCAATGGAAGAACTTTTATCATTGATGTGGAGGCAGTGGCCACCAGAAGTTCTGAGGGGAGAGAGAGGGAAAAATAGGTGTAATAGGGAGGAATTTTCGGGACATTGGAATTGTCCTGCGTGAAGTTGCAATGACAGATACAGGATATTATATATTTTGTCATAATTTACAAAATTGCATGGGGCAGAGTATAAACTATAATGTAAACTATAATCCACAGTTAGTGTCAATACTTCAACATGTGTTCATCAATTGTAACAAATGTGCCACACTAATGAAGGATGTTGTTAATGTGGGAAAGTGTGGGAAGTTGAGGGAGTGGAACATATGTGAATCCCCTGTATTTTTTATGTAACATTTATGTAATCTAAAATTTCTTATAAATAAATAAATACCTAAAGGCCCAATAAATATGAGCATTTTCTCCCAAGATTAGGTTACCTGCATTTTCAATTCAATTTATCAAAATAAATTGTGCATTCTCTTACCTTAAAAAAATAATGGTATTATCTCCCTCTCTATCCTGCCTAAACCCCAGGGCACATCCCTCCAGGGGCTCTTTATACACCCTTCCCATTTCCACTAAGTCCCTCCTGACCCTTTCCCTGGGGCAACCCAAACTAATCTGAGGGTGTCCCCTCCCTTCTTCTCTCTATTGTCATTATCTTTATTTTCTGTCTCTAAATCTTTTTAGCCCTTTCTATGTTTCTGTTGCTCTTTCTTTTTTTCCCTGTGTCTCTCTGTAACTGGTTCTGCTCTCCTGGCTCTTTCCACAGGCTCCAAACCTGCTCAAATCCATCCTGATTTTTTAAAAAGAAAACGTCTCCCCCTGGACTACGTGTCCCTCATCAGCATCTTCCCCTCACTCAGCCTCCATCCATAGCCACAGACAAGGTCCTCACAAGGAACTTGTCTCACTCTGGGACTTGGCCTCTTCATCTCATTTCCCTTTCAACCCCCATCCTACTGCAAGCAGCCTTGCCATGATCCTCTGTTCATTCTGCTCTGGTACAGTAGTAAGGACCCCTTGGTCTCATCTTCAGTAACTCTTTGCTCAAAAGTGACACTCTCCTTCTCTGCCTTGTCCCATTTCTCTTCCTCCTCTCTTCTTTCCTCTCCCCTCCCCTCCTCTCCTCCTGATTCCTTCTCCTCCTCTCCCCAGCACCAATCCAGAGTCCCCCCCATCTCTTCTCTCTTCCTCTCTTCACTATGCACATTTCCCCCTGGGTAACCGCATCTCTCTTTGTTGTCTCTAATTCCTTCAGAATCTGAGGTAGCCACAGCCTCAGGCCTACCAAAACACACACCATATATTGTGCCCACAATATGGGAGATTCATAAGTCCCTGAGACTTGTCCATGGGCATGGGACCACTTTGCCAGCTTCTACCTTGAAAGCCTGTTTTTCCCTGGCTGCCAGGACACCACTTGTTCCTGTTCTCCTCCTACTTCTCTAGCATCTCCTTCTCAGGTCCTTCCTGACACACTCCTTTGCCTCTGTTTCCCCCTTAACACCTGCATCATCAGGCCCTGACTCCTCCCTCTCCAAACAATATTTGAGATGGGTCTTGCCAACTATGCTCCTGGCTTGATAGAGGAGGAGACCCTAGGGTGGATCCTGATAGATAAGCAGGAAATTTCTGTGGCAGCTATAAGACTCAGTGGCATGGAAAAGATGAGCTGGTTGGAATCAAGGCTTGGCTGCTGCCTCCTAGACCCAGAAAGACTGTAGGTAATTTGGCAGAGCTGCAGACACAGGACATTAAATACATATTCTGTATTTAATGATTTTATCCTGCATCCCTGTATAGACTTTGTCAGAATGCCCTTAAATGTCCTATATTCAGTTTTTTTTCAATAATTTCAAATTACAAAAATTTGATGGTTACAAGTATTTTTACCACAGTAATTGGTGCTTAAATAACCAAAATGGTAACACAATGAAAATCATACCTTCACAAATAAAGATCTGGTCAATCTTTTATGATCTCTCCTGTAAATTTGGCTGAGGGAAGACCAAAAATTAAAAGTATTTACTTTTCATATTCCAGAAAAAAAAAAGCCTGTTCTTTGGTCAAAGTTCCAAGTTATGAACAAGTAACTGCCATTAATTAGTGATAACTTTGGATCCCTACATATACTTTGAAAATTAGCCAATCATAGCCTCACTCCAGTGACTAAACTTATGTTAGCAAGTCAACAGCCCCAAGCTTCTGAAGGTCAATCAGTCAATGATAAACACTCAGTCCTGAAAGTTAGCCAATCTGTGAAAGCCCCACACTTCTAAACAAAAGCAAATCAGCAAGTGCCCACTCCAGTGACTAGGCTTTGCAAAGCCAGCCAATCAATGATAAACCCCAATACTGAAAGTTAGCCTGTCAGTGACAGCCCCATGCTTCTAGCCCACAGCCAATCAGCAAGTGCCCACTCCAGTGATCATACTTCTGAAAGTTAGCCCATCCACAGCAGCCTTATTCCACTGACTATAGCAAATCAACAGAAGTCCGCCATCCCCAAACACTCCCATTTCTGAATGTCTGTCAATCCCTGAGCACTAGTCTTTCCAAAAGTTTCTCAGAGCCTTCCCTTTGTTCTGGAAGACTGGGCCTTACAAGCGGCCTTACTGCAGCTCTTCCTTGCAAGTGAATAGGAAATTCATCTTTTTTGAAACACCTATCAAGTTCAATTTATTGTTTTTGTTTTGTTTTGTTTTGCTTTTATTGTGGGTAAAAGTCAAATTTTTCACAATACATACCAATATTTGTAAAATGATATATAAATATATATGCATATATGTGCATTTGTTTACATAAATGTTATTTATATATATATATATATATATATTTAAAGGTGCTTAGATTGTTAGTTCACAAGTTTACAGCCCTTTCAATGGCTCAAATTCTGTTTACTGTTAGTTATGAGTTGGGATTTGTGAATGACAGACACACTTTTTATTTCTTGCAGTGGTTGCTACCATCTATTATTTGTATTTTGAATCCCTAAATGCCAAAGCACAAGTGTAAATTTCATGATGAATTTTCTGAACAGTGAATATTTATTAAATGATGAAAAATTCCTTTTGAAGATCTTGGTACAGTATTCAGTTGTTCATTCAATATTTAAAAAATGGTAGAAAATCAGATTTAAACTGGCATATATTAACAGCTAAGCATAAGATATGTATGATTTCCTTAACTAGTACTAAAGAAAGTGAAAAAACAACAGATATCAGACTAAGAGTAATTCAGATGAAAGATAAATAATTGCAGCAAATGGTGTAATAGCCTACTATTACCAGATTTTGTCTAGGTTCTTTGACTATGCTGCAGAAATGAATTTCAAGAGCACATTGGGTTATTTAGGCCAGTAATTCATTAAGGTAGGGAGAGAAGAGAAATGGGAGAAAATAACGGGTCCTTGGTAGAGAGTAAGGAGCTGAAGAATGATAAAGAGGGCTGATTTATAGACTATAATTTCCCATTATAGATTATAAATGCCCAGGTTTTACTTGCATGTTGTTCCATGCAGGGGGTACATGGTGAGAGCAGGGCGCAGAAGCCAAGAGGAATGAGAGGTTTTGTGCCTGCTTTTAAAACCATTAATTTTTCCACCCCTTTGCTAATGGCATGGGAGGAGTTCCTGCTGTTTGTTGTTTTGATTGATTACCCCACCCATCAATCCCCTGGGTGAGCCCAATGATAAAGTCCCTGGACAATATCTGGGGCTTCTCCTGGGAATCTCATTCCAAATGGCAGAAATCTCATGAGGGTCTTCCAGCAGCCATTTTGGGGGTGTCAATGTCCACGTGGACTTCTTGCCAGGTTACAGATCCATCTATTGATTCCCTATCTTACTAGCCTGCTTCATTCCCCTCATAGAGAGTTTGTGCTTTTATTCTTAAAGGGGTGCTGAAGGGAGATGTTCATTCTTCTGTAACTACTTCCTGCTGTTTAGGGGCAGTAGGCCCTACCTGACAAGGTGTAAAACCCTCTGGCCATTCTATCTCAGTTGGAAGAAGACAGATCTGACATCCTGGGTGAAGCTGGATGAAGTGCCCATATGGTTAATAAGATGTTAATTCTGGAAGAAATAAACTTGATTAGACTCTTGAGGATATATGGTCCCACTAAGAGGATACTGGACCACAAACGTAGAAAAGGCCAGGTGCCTATAAAGTTACATTTTCCCAAAGTTGGTGGGAGATTTTTTTTTCAGTTATTTTATGCTGTTGGTTAATTCTGGAGAGAAGAGATTGCAATAGACAATGGGGTTAGGTATAAATTGCCAATCCCAGTTCCTACGGTAGAGGAGAGGAATGAGAAGAGGCATTGCCCTTTTTAGTTAAGCTACAGAAGATGAAAACAGACAAAGTTTCTTAAGGGGTGTGTAGTTTGCCCTCCCCCTAATAATAGGCATCTGGGCTAGAGTTAGAACAGCTGGCTCTGACACAGACACTACTTAGTTTTGTCTCTTGAAGAGATATTTCAGGCTGTCCAATGACTGGCACTCGTACATCCCATCAGATGCTTCTGGTGAGCTGGCACTTCCCTGGGCAGCTGGCTTCACTTGGGATAAGTGCACCAAGCTGGAAATTCCTTTAACCCTAATAGCTGTGGGAGTGATCAGTACTACAGAGTAAGTTTCCTTTCATTTTGGCTGGAGTGAGGCTTGTTTTCTTGCCAAGTTTTTGATCAGAACATGATTTCCAGGTCCTGGGTAAGGAAAAGTTGTCCATGTAACATCTCAAAAGGGCTAAGCTGAAGTGGGTCTTAACCACCTGGTTTGCTGCTTCCCTTCTAGTGGGAAATGCTTAGCCCTGGCAGGATGGCATGTGGATTTGCCAGTCCTTCCCAGGGTGTGAGTGGGACAGGTTCTGGAACAAGGGCTAAGAGGGATACCTGGGTTAAGCACATTCATTAACTGCTTAGAAAATGAAGTTTACCTGGATTTTGACATGTTCAATATCCCTCTGCATGGGGGGTGGCTGTGGCTCAGTCAGTGGGGCTCCTGTTTGCCATGTGGGGGGCCCCGGGTTCGGTTCCCGGGGCCTCTTGGTGGGGGCGGGCCCGCCCGCACGGCGTGGTTGGCTGGCCCGGCGAGTGCAAGCAGCAGGGGGAGGATAGATGAATAAAAAAAAAATATATCCCTCTGCATATGATCTAGAATAGAAAAGATATCACCATAATCATCAAGCCTATATCAAGAATAGGAGAGATATAGGTACAGCACTTAATATTAATTAATGCAGTACTGAATGCATAAGTTTTTCTTTGATCTGCAATTAATAGATTTAAGATCTAGGTTTGTAATACCTTACATGTTATCTCTCCATGGGAGCAGGCCATAATGCCAATTCTGTTTAAGTTCTACTCACAGTACTCTGGTGATCACTGCTCCACTTAGTATGTCCTTCACACAGTCAGCATGCTGCAGCACAATTGACCCTAGAGAGAAGCTAGGAAAGTAAGTTCCAGTATTCCACCTGCCTGGTGCATAGCACCCTTCAGCACTATGAAACAGTGCCAGTCTGTAGGTGATATCCATTGTACATTTGGCTATATTGAGCCATCGTTGGCTGCTGCAGGGTTTGAAACTGCAATGTAGTCTCCACCGACTACAGGAGCACAATCAGAGATGTAATAGCTACCCTTATTGTTTTAGGGGTCAGTGACCAACCTAGCTAATAATTCAAATGGAGAGGCAACCTGCAGTGTATTGAAGGCCTAGTTTGAATGTACAACAGTTTGACAATGCTGAAGTCTGTCTCTTGATTATTAGACATTTTTAAACACTTCCAATGAAATGTGTAGAAGCTGTTATGAAATAATCATAAGCAAAGGCAAGGGGTCAGGCTAGGCTTGAAGTGATCAAAAATGAAGGTAAGACCACATTCTCTCACACACAGTTCTGAGTGATGTGTGCTGATTTAAAATGGGTTCCGTGTAATATTTTGGGTAATCTAAGCACCTCTTAAAATATATTTATATATATATAAATAACATTTTTGTAAGCCAATGCACATATATGCATATATATTTATATATCATTTTGCAAATGTTGGTGTGTATTGTGGGAATTTTGATTTTTACCCACAATAAAAAAAAAAAAAAAAAGAAGGTAAGTTCAGTTTATGATTTACACTTACAATAGTAAGTTCAGGCTAAATCTACACAGTTACACTTTCAGTTATTTTCCTGCTGTTTTTTTAAAACATTTTTTTTTGCAGTTTAAAATTAATTATTTATTGAAAATTATGATAAATTATACATAATATAAAACACATTTTAACCATTTTAATTGGGCAATTCTTTAATATTAAGTATGTTGATAATAGTGTGTAACATTCACAACAATCTATTTTGATCATTCTCTTTATTATTATTATTTGTATTACTTTTTTTTTTTTATTGTGGGTAAAAATAAAAATTTTCACAATACATACCAACATTTGCAAAATGATATATAAATGTATATGCATATATGTGCATTTGCTAACAAAAATATTATTTATGTATATATATAAATATATTTTAAGAGGTGCTTAGATACCCAAAATATTACACGGAACCCACTGGGATTCCCATGCTGCCCACCTCCCACACCTCCCACCACATCCCACACAAACATCTCCCACAAGTGTGGCCCACCACCCTCAATGGACTTAAACATCCTGGGGCCTTGCCACCAACCATAGACCACAGTTCACACCGTAGACAACACTCTCTCCCACACAGTTCTGAGTGGTATGTGCTGTTTAAAAAGGCCTACTACCGTTGCCACAAAGGTACTCAGGACAACCTCCAAATCCTAAAGAAGCCCCTGTATTTCAACTGCTCATCCCCTCCCTGCCCCAAAAGTGTCTAGTGGCCACTGGCTCCACCTCATTGTTATAATTTCTTCCATTGCTAGAATCACCATATGTGAACAACAGAATACCATCAAGTCCACTCTAGTCTATAGTTCTTCCCCCAATCCTGAGGGGACTGGGATGGTGATGTCCACTCCAACTCCAAGTGAGAGAGGGCTTATATCCCATGGATATGGTGGGTGGGATGATCCTGCCTGCAGATGCAGGCCCTCTCCATTCCCTGGGATGGACATTGCCCATCGTTGTCTCCTCGCCAGGTGACTTGGATGAGTCCATTGAGCTGTAGGGTAAAAGTTGCAGCTCCACCTAGATTTCATGCACACCTGGCACATAGGTAGGCCAGAGGCTCCAGTCTCTGGAAGTATACCTAAAAACTCCAGCATCACATATAGGTTTGAATAGAAGGGACTGATGAACCATGTGCGGGGAGGACTTATTTGAGTCTAATTCTGTCACTCTCAGGAGCACAGATTCCAAAATAGAGCCCACTGATAAGGCGTCAGTCTCTGGGTCTCACCCCACTTAGATAGGACCTGGGTGTCTCCAGAGCTCTCAGGAGCCCCTCTATGTGGGGTGATAGACACTTAGATGTTCTATGAGCTCCTACTGAGGTGTGCGTAAGAGTTACCTCTGGGATGACCTCCCGACTCTCTTTGAAGTCTCTTAGCCACTTGAACTCATTTGTCTTTACCTTTTTCCCCTGTAATTCAAGGTCTTTTTCCACTTGTGTTGCCAGTTGGCACTTGGTATTAATCCCTCGTTGCCAGGGAGGTTCATCCCCGGGAGTCATGTCCCACGTTGGGGGAAGGTAATGCAATCATATGCTGAGTTTGGCTTAGAGAGAGGCCACATTTGAGCAACAAGGAGGCTCCCAGGTGTCAACCCTTAGGCACCCCACAACTGCAGGCTAAGTCTCAGTTACAAGAGCAAAGACTCAAAAGGGTAGTCATCAATAAAAAGAACACATCAGTGGGTCATCCTCTTTTGACAGACACTGTCCCTGCACTCAGAGGACTATTGCTGCTCCCTTGGAGACTGTGGCAGAGCTCTCCAGGCTAGGAATTCAGATTCCCTCATTTATTGTGTGATTGTCCACCCATCGTGACCATGCCCCATCTTTTGATCTTTTGAACGATTTTGTATATCTTTCATGTATATTCGGATGAACTAATTCCCATGAAACCCCCCTCCCAGACACCCCCCACCAATAAACCCCTGCAGTACCCATTGTAACCCTTCTGTGATCCAAATCCTCCATGAACATGTAGTCCATAAAATAATCAAATACACTTACTAGGAAAAAGAAACAACTATGATAAGCTTACATGCAAGAGACAAACATAAGGAAACTCAGGGGGTAAAAAAAAGAGAAGGAAAAAAAACAAATAATCAAACAAAAAACAAAACAAAATAAAATATAATTAGTGGATTGGGACATTCAAAAAATGGGCAAAAAAGCAAAGGAAATGCCTTTAAAAAATATACATATATTTTTTTATTCATTTTTATTTCCTTTTTCTTTTCTTTTCTTTCCTTCCTTTTATAACTGTGTTATTGGATATCTGGTGTGCCCTGACACCTTCCCCCTCTCAATCCCCATTGTCTCCCAATTTTTCATTTAATTTTCAAAGAAGTTTTAGGTTACAGCAAAGTCACACATGGAGTGCTGGAGACGCCCAGATACCAAACCACCCCCCCTACCCCACCCTATATTAACCCCCCCCTTTTTTTTGTATGTTAGCATTGTTATAACTGTTATACAGATAGCAAAATATAGCAACTAAACATTGTCAATGATTTACATTATAGTGTACAATTTAGATGATACAGTTTAATAATTTTGATGATATTTACCATATCCTGTGTCCATTACTGTAAGGTAATGAAAAACCTTACCCATGACCACCAAACACCCCATTAGATCTTGACTGTTCCCTTCCCCCCAGCCCCCCAGGGCCCATGATACCACACTCTCCCGACACATGGAATGTCAAGATTCACAGTTACATGCCCTGGGGATTTAAACCTGCCCTTCCTAATCCACCCACCCGCCAGTGCTGCACCACCAAACCCAGGAACACCACCACTCATCTGCCCCATCCCCCAACATGCAACCACACTCTATCCCTTTACCATAGATTATGTCCATATGGGCGATGACTCAAAGCCTGCTCTTATCTTACTCTCCCTTGTTAACCTATCTTTCAGATAATGGTTCTCAGAGACTGCTCACTTTCCTCAGTTCAGATCAGTGAGGTCATATACTGTTCATCCTTCAGTGCCTGGCTTGCTTCACTCAACATAAGGTCTTCAAGATTCATCCACGTTATTCCATGTGTTAGCACTTTGTTCCTTCTTACAGCTGAGTAGTATTCCATTGTATGTATGTACCACATTTTGCTTATCCATTCGTCTGTTGATGGGCACCGGGGCTGATTCCAACTTTTGGCAATGGTGAACAATGCCGCTATGAACATTGGTGTGCATATATCTGTTTGTGTCTTTGCTTTCAGTTCTTCTGGGTATATACCCAGCAGTGGAATTGCTGGATCATATGGAAGATCTACTGTTAGTTTTCTGAGGAACCGCCAAACTGTCCTCCACAGTGGCTGGACCATACCACAGTCCCACCAGCAGTGGACGAGGGTTCCTATTCCTCCACATCCTCTCCAACATTTAGTGTCTGCTGTTTTTTTAATAGCTGCCATTCTGATGGGTGTAAGATGGTATTTCATTGTACTTTTGATTTGCATTTCCCTGATAGCAAGCGATGTTGAGCAATTTTTCATGTGCTTTTTAGCCATTTGTATTTCTTCCTTGGGGAAGTGTCTTTTCAGGTCACTTGCCCATTTTTTAAATGGGTTGTTTGTTCTTTTATTTTCAAGGTGTAGGATTTCTTTATATATGCAGGATATTAGGCCCCTATCATATATATGGTTGCCAAATATTTTTTCCCATTGGGTAGGCTGCCTTTTTATTTTCTTAATAACATCCGTTGAGGTGCAGAAGTTTTAAATTTTAATGAGATCCCATTTATCTATTTTTCTCTTGCTGCTTGTGCTTTGGCTGTGAAGTTCATGAAACCATTTCCTACTACAAGGTCCAGTAGATGCTTCCCTACATTATCTTCCAAGGTCTTTATGGTTTTGGCTCTTATATTTAGATCTTTTATTCATCTTGAGTTGATTTTTGTATAAGGTGTGAGATGGTATTCTTCTCTCATTCTTTTGGATATGGATATCCAGTTCTCCAAGCACCACTTGTTAAAGAGGCCATTCTCTCCAAACTGAGTGGGCTTTGTGGCCTTGTCAAATATCAGATGACTGTATATGCGAGGATCTATATCAGAACTCTCAATTCGGTTCCATTGGTCAGTATGTCTATCCTTGTGCCAATACCACGCAGTTTTGATCACTGTAGCTTTGTAGTATGTTTTAAAGTCAGGTAGTGTGATACCTCCAACTTCATTTTTCTGTTTCAATATTTCTTTGGCAATTCGGGGCCTCTTGCCTCTCCAAATATATTTTGTGGTTAGTTTTTCCAGTTTCTTAAAAAATATACTGTTGTCTTTATTTGGGATTGCATTAAATCTGTAGATTAGTTTGGGTAGGATAGACAGCTTGATGAGGTTTAGTCTTCCCATCCATGAACAGGGAATATTTTTCCATTTATTTAAGTCTTCTTTGATTTCCTTTAACAGTGTTGTGTAGTTTTCTGTATATAAGTCCTTTACATCTTTAGTTAAATTTATTCCTAGGTATTTGATTCTTTTATTTACTATTGTAAATGGTATTTTTTTCCTGATTTCCTCCTCAGTTTGCTTGTTATTGGTGTACAGAAATGTTACTGATTTTTGAGCATTGATCTTATAGCTTGCGACATTACTGAACTTCTTTATAAGTTCTAGGAGCTTTGTTGTAGATTTCTCAGGGCTTTCTATATATAGGATCATGTTGTCTGCAAATAATGAAATATTTACTTCTTTTTTTCCAATTTGGATGCCTTTTATATCTTTTTCTTGCCTCAGTGCTCGAGCAAGTACTTCTAAGACAATGTTAAATAGGAGTGGTGATAGTGGGCATCCTAGTCTAGTCCCAATCTCAGAGGGAAGGCTTTTAGGATTTCACCATTGAAGATGATGTTAGCTTTGAGTTTTCCATATATACCCTTTATCATATTCAGAAAGTTTCCTTCTATTCCTATTTTTTGCAGTGTTTTTATGCGGAAAGAGTGCTGTATTTTCTCGAATGCTTTTTCTGCATCTATAGAGATGATCATGTGATTTTTTTATTTCAATCTGTTTATGTGATGTATTACATTGACTGATTTTCTTATATTGAACCATCCTAGCATACCCGGGATGAAACCCACTTGGTCATGGTGTATAATCCTTTTGATGTGTTGTTGAATGCGATTAGCAAGTATTTTGTTGAGGATTTTAGCATCTAGTTTCTTTAGAGAAATTGGTCTGTAATTTTCCTTTATTGTGGTATCTTTGTTTGGTTTTGGTATTAGGGTAATGTTGGCATGGTTAGGCAATATTCCTTCTACTTCTATTTTTTGGAAGAGCTTAAGCAGAATTGTTGTTATCTCTTTCCAGAATGTTTGGTAGAATTCAGCTGTGAAACCATCTGCTCCTGAGCTCTTCTTAGTTGGGAGGTTTTTGATGACTGAGTCTATCTCTTTACTTGTAATCAGACTGTTGCATTAATATTTTTCTTTCATCAATGTAGGCTGTTTGTGAGTAGTTTCTAGAAACTTGTCCATTTCCTCTAAATTATCATTCTTCTTGACATATAATTTCTCAAATTATCCTCTTATGATACTATTTACTTCTGTGGGGTCAGTAGTGATATGCCCTTGCTCATTTCTTATTTTGTGTATTTGCATCTGTTCTCTCTTTTTCTTTATTAGTCTGGCTAAGGGTTTGTCAATTTTATTGATGTTCTTGAAGAACCAGCTTTTGTTTTTGTTTATTTTTTCTAGTGCTTTCTTATTCTCTATTTCATTTTGTTCTGCTCTAATCTTTGTTATTTCCTACTTTCTACTTCCTTTAGGCTTAGTTTGTTGTTGTTTTTCCAATTCTTCCAAGTGTGCAGTTAGGTCTTCAATTTTAGCTCTTGATTCTTTTTTAATATATGTATTTATGGTTATGAACTTCCCTCTCAGGACAGCTTTCACTGCATCCCATAGGTTTTGATATGTTGTATTGTCATTTTCATTAGTTTCAATGTAGTTACTGATTTCTTTCTTTTTTTTTTTTATTATTGGTAAAAATCAAAATTCTCACAATACACACAAACATTTGCAAAATGATATATAAATATATACGTATATATGTGTATTTGCTTACAAAAATGTTATTTATATATATATATATTTACATATATTTTAAGAGGTGCTTAGACTACCCAAAACATTACACGGAACCCACTGGGATTCCCATGTTGCCCACCTCCCACACCTCCCCCCACATCCCACACAAACATCTCCCACAGTGTGGCCCACCACCCTCAATGAACTTACACATCCTGGAGCCTTGCCACCAACCATAGACCACAGTTCACACCGTAGACCACACTCTCTCCCACTCAGTTCTGAGTGGTGTGTGCTGATTTAAAATGGCCTATATCCGTTGCCACAACAGTACTCAGGACAACCTCCAACTCCCAAAGAAGCCCCTGTATTTCATCTGCTCATCCCCTCCCTACCCTATTTCCTCCTTGACCCACTGTTTGTCTAAGAGTGTGTTCTTTTACTTCCATATCTTTGTGCCTAATCTGATTCTCTGGCCCTTAGTGATTTCCAATTTCATTCCATTGTGGTCAGAGAAATTACTTTGTATAATCTCAATCTTTCTGTATTCATTGAGAGTTGTTCCGTGGCCTAGCATGTGGTCTATCTTGGAGTATGATCCATGTGCACTCAAGAAGAATGTAAATCCTGCTGTACTTGGGTGTAGTATTCTGTATATGTCTATTAAGTCCAGGTCCTCTAATGTATTGTTCAGAGTCTTTGTTTCTTTATTGAGTCTCTGTCTAGATGTTCTGTCTAATGATGATAATGGTGCATTAAAGTCCCCCACTATAATTGTAGAGGCATTTATTTCTCCACTTAGTTTTCCAGAGTTTGCCTCACATATTTTGAGGCACCCTGATTAGGTGCATAAATATTTATGATTGTTCTCTCTTCTTAAGAACATATACTAATATATAGTGTCCATCTTTGTCTCTTACAATAGTTTTGCATTTAAATTCTATTTTGTCTGATATTAGAATAGCTACTTCTGCCCTTTTTTGGCTATTGTTAGCTTGTAAAATTGTTTTCCAGCCATTCACTTTCAGACTCCTTGAATCCCTGGGTCGAAGGTGGGTTTCTTGTAGACAGCATATAGATGGATCATATTTCCTTATCCATTCTGCCAATCTGTGTCTCTTGAGTGGTCAATTATTCCCTTAACATTCAGTGTTATTACTCACAACGAATTTCTTACTTCAGCCATATTTTCTTTGGGTTAATGTATATCCTATGTTGATTTGTTTCTCTTTTTGTCTTTTTAGTTGTTTTTAAACTCTCCTCCAACTCTCTCTCCCTTGTTTTTTCCTTTCAACTTGTAAAATTTCCTTTAGTATTTCTTGAAGTGCAGGTTTCTTAATGGCATACTCTCTAAATTTCTGTTTATCTGTGAATATTTTGAACCCTCCATCATTTTTGAATGCCAGTTTTGCTGTATAGAGAATTCATGGTTGGAAGTTTTTTTCTTTTAATACTTTGATTATGTCATACCACTGTCTTCTTGCCTCCATGGTTTCAAATGAGACATCAGCACTTAATCTTATTGTGCTTCCCTTGTATGTGATGGTTCTCTTTTCTCTTGCTGCCTTGAGTATTTTCTCTTTGTCTTGAGCATTGGACATTTTGACAAGTATATGTCTTGGAGTTAGCCTGTTGGGATTTATACTGTTTGGGGTGTGCTGTGCTTCCTGGATCTCTACATCCATCTCTCTCAATAGGGTTGAGAAGTTTTCAGCCATTATTTCCTTCACCATTCCTTCTGTTCCCTTTCCTTTCTCTTCTCCTTCTGGGATGCCCATAATGTGTATGTTTGTTCATTTTGTGTTGTTTGTTAAATCCCTGACTCCCTGCTGTATTTTTTCTATCTTTTTATCTATGTGTTCTACTATCTGTATGATTTCAGCTGTATTGTCTTCCACATCACTAATTCTTTCTTCTGCCTGTTCAAATCTGCTGTTCTGTGAATCCAGCATCTTTTTGATTTCTTACATTGTGTCTTTGATCACTATCATAGCCATTATCTTTTTACGTATTTTTACAATTTCTTCAGTATGTTCTCCTAGTGTTTTCTTAATATCCTTAATCTCTTCCTTCACTTCATTAAGTTGGCCCATGATATTTGTTTGGAACGCTTTGATTAGTTGTTCAATGTTCTGCATCTCTTCCTGGTTTTCAGTTTGTTCATCGGACTGGTCCATGTCTTCTTGTTTCTCAGTGTGGTTTGTAATTTTTTGTTGCCCTCTAGTCATCATTTTATCTTGATGGTTTTATTTGGTTGATTAGCTTCTCTCTCTGTTGTAGAGTTTTATTTAGCTGGTGGTTCTGTGTGTGTGTTAAGTTTACTCTTTGGCACTTTTTCTTCTTATTTTATTTCCTTGCTTCTTTCTATGTTCCCTTGAAGGCAAAAGATTAGGGCCAGAGGAATTGAAATATGTGAGAAAGGAAGAAGGATAATAGTAATATTGATAGAAGGTAGAAGAGTGGCAGTATAAGACTTAGTGAAATGAATATTTAGCTCATGTAGGCAGTGTAGAGTAATAAGAAAAAAACTGGAGTACCTACAATGGACTGGGAAACCAATTAGAGGAATATATATATAATGATTTAGAAGGCTAGAATGATGAGGAGGGAAAGAAAGAGTAAAGAAAGGGCTGAAAGGAAAAAGTTAATATTAATTTAAAAAGAAGAAAACCAAATAGATAGAATAGAAATTGACACCATTAAATTGTGGGCTAATGAAAAAACGTGGTATGTAAGAACCACAACAGAAAGCAGAAGGCAGAAAGATGAAGGAAGGAGGAAAAAGAGATAGCTTGGGATACCAAATCAGTATAGACAGAGAATGGGAAATCACTGATGAACAAGCACAGAAAAGAAGAGACAAGCAAGCAGCACCTAATTTTTTAAAAAAAAGAAAGAAAGAAAAAAGAAGGGGTGGGGAGGAAAGAGGAAAGAAAAGCAAGAGACAACAAACAAACAGAGAAAAACGAAACAACCACACAAGCAAGCAGTCTAACAAATCTAAGGAAGAACAGTGTTCCTTCTTGGACCCTTGTGGAACCTCTCAGCCTGCTTGTATTTATCAATCAATTGCCCTGCAAGGTTCTATCTGCAGGTTTTGAGGCAGATTTTAGCTCTTAAATTAAATTTGAAAGAAAATTTCATTTTTTATTTTTTAAAGTGACTGTCTTGTTTTTTTGGCGAAATAAGGGACCCAAAATATGTCCTCTTCTAGACCACCCCCTTCACTGAGGGGACCCTAACCAGGCTCGTGGACACTAATCAAGCACTTCCCACTCCTGGCTTCCCCAGGGGAGCTAAAGCTCTGATGCTAGTCAGTGCAGAATGATAAAAATGGCTGACTCTGCTCCCTCTGGAGCCAAACCTGAGTATCACAGGGCTGTTGGGTAAATCAGGCTTCCTCAGTAGATTTGCCTCTTCCCTCAGCCTGGTTCTGCTTCAAGCCAGCTATTTTGCTCCCCAAGGCTGCAAGGGGTTCCAGGCAGCAAAATCTACAGAAAGGAAAGCCCTCTCAACCCTCCACCAGAATCCTCCCACTCTCAGAGAACGCTCCCTCTCACCAGGCTGCCTGGGGAGTTGCAGCTCAAACCAGACTCTTTCCCTGAGGGTGGGGCTCAGCCATCTGTGTTAACCTCCACGGGCAGGGTTAATACTCACAAATCCCTATTGAGTAATCAATGCTGTTGAGCTGCCTCCAGATAGATGTCCCAAGCTTCTCACTCTGTGCACCCACAGCACAGACCCCCAGGCAGGACCCCATCCCCAATCAGCCATCCTCAGAGAGCTAGTCAGCGAGTGCCTTCCTAAACTGGCAATGTCTTGATCTTTCCCACTTATTTCATGATTATCTTTTGAAATGAATTTAATCCCTTAAATTGTGGTTGTTTGAGTATTTTGTGAACCCCCCCCCAAAAAAAATTATGTTTTTAACTTGGCTCATTCCCACAGGTATGAACCTATTGTGAACATTTTATTAGATTAGATTAAGCCAGGGTGGGTCTTAATCCGTTTACTGGAGTCCTTTTTTAAACTGGAATTGGTAGAGAAACAGAAACAGAGAGAAACCCCTAGAACCTGATAGGGAAGGTCATGAGAGCCAGAAGCTGAAATCAATGGAACACCGCAGCTGAGAGAAGGCCTGGAGGAGAGGGGAGCTGATTAGCTTTGAACACATGATCATGCACAGCTGCAGCTTGGGGAGAAATCATCTCCTGATGATGACTTGATTTGAATACTTTCATGGCCTCAGAATTGTAAGCTTATAAGTTAATAACTCCCCATTGTAAAAGCCAATCCATGAAATGGTATATCTCTCCCATTTCTTGGGAGCCTTTAGCAAACAAAAACAGAGAATTTTATTCTTTTTCATGGATGTTTCTAAATACTCTTCAAGAATGGGAACATATGGAATCATCGTGTGTAGTTTTGAATAAGGGAATTAAAATGATAATAATGCTATCTTTGTCAGTGGACAACATATTTAAGAAGTCATTGATGAATAAATGCAACATGATCAAGAAGAATGGATATCAAGTTATGCCTGAAAGATGATTTTATGTACTTCAACAAATAAAATTTGAAGAGCAATTCTCAGTTGTTAACTTTATGCAAGTATGTGTTCAGTACACTGGCACATACTGATAATGTCAAGCATATTTTCTTATTAATTAAAGTTCAATGAACAAAAAAGCAATGTTACAATGTACACAGAACATAGACTGTAACTGTAACTGCAAGGAATTTTATAAGCAAATTCTTCAAAAACAGCAACTGTTAAGGAAAGCCAAATCATCCCAGAAACATAATTAAAGAAAGAGGTATGTAATTTGGATAATTATTTATTTTAGATAAACAAATAATAGTTTCAGTATTTATATGTCCCATAAAATGTTTTTCTTTTATCCCAATATGTATATGCATAGGCAATTAGAGATGTGTAGCAGGCAGTTGGATATGTGGATTTGGAGCTGGAGAGAAAGGTCTGGCCTGAAGATATATAGTATCATTCTTAATTGAGGGTGTGGGTAATAGGGAAGACTGAAAAGCAGTGACCAGAGAAAAGAGGGAAAAGTAAGAGTGTAGAGAATTTAATAAAGCAAGAGATATTGCAGAGAGTTTAAGTAAAATGAGGAATAATAAAGTCCTAAGAGATCTTCATGAAGGTGGTCACTGGTGGTGCCCACAGTCATTTTAGTGAAATATTTGCGTCACATGCTTACAGTTGGGGGAAAATGGCTAGTAGAAAGGCAGGCACCATAATCTGTTCTGTCAAGCTCAGCTGTAAAATGGAGAATAAAACAGGAGTTACCTGACAGGTGGAATGCAGAAGAAGATTATTTCACTGAAATGTACATTCACCCGTTCATTATTGGCTTTTCCCATCAGAATAGCAGCTCCATAAAGGCAGGGATTTTGTTTTGTTTATTGCTGAATTTCTAGTGCTTAGAGGAGTGCTTGACACATAAGTGCTCAGTATACATTTGTTGACTACATGAATGGATGCCAAGAATAGGGAAATGTTCCCATGCCACTGGATTCTGTATTATGTAGAAGTTAAACAGAATAAGATTTATCTACTGAACTTCTGAAAAGATATGAATTCAAGCCTATTGTTGAGTGAAGGTACTGATATGTAAAGTGGGATTCCTGTAATGAGAAAAAAATGTGGAGGACCAGTTGAGTCTATAGAAAAGGGATGAACCCAACTGTGGGAGTGACTGATTAGAGACTGCACTTATACAGAAGACCAATGGAGTGGGCAGGACAGAGAGACTCAGGTATGCATAGGCCTTCTTAGATCCTGGGGTATGGATAGGGTCTCCACTTAGAAAAGTGGGAGAAGCAAATTGTGCCTGCTGTGATCTGGGGTACACCAAGTAGGGTCAGGTTGGGGGTTGTCCTCATGTGCCCTGGGTGGGGTTAGGGCCTTGGTATGTGAGAGTCTTGGACAAGGAATGTGTGTCTGTGTGTGTGATTGGAATAGACATAGAAATTCACAGAACAGAAGTGAGGAGTTCTTGATATGAGTGGGGGTTGTCCTGGCCCATGTGGGGAGCATTTCAGGGCCCAGTTTATGTTGGTGAGGACTGGTTCAAAAAGTGAGGGGAAGGGAAGAGGGTCCTGTTCTGGACAGGGCATTATTACAAACTTCTACTGTCTGGATTGGAGTTTTGTTTGTTTGTTTTAATTCTGTGGGTCTGTGATAATGTATGAGCCCCAGTGGTAACCAAGAAATTCATCTCCATCAGGTTTCACCTGCATCAACTATAAATGTGTGAATTTCTCTTTCCACAGAGTATGCTAATCTGCTGAGGTTCCTAGACTAACAGGGAGAGATCTTTCTTACTGTAGGGATAAACCCCTGTAAGCCAACACTTCTTAAACTCTCTGAGGTAAAGGACTCTTTGTGATAGGATTCAGCAAATATTACATAATATTTTGCCAAGAAGATAAGCATTTTTATGCAAGCTATGTTTTCATAAATGGCTGAATGTTTATTATTGTGGGAAATTGTATTATTATGGTACTAAAAACTATTGTGTGTGAAATGATTCTATGCCTGTGTCATGCAACCTGGTAAGAGTGAGAAACCACATCTGGCCCTGCCCTCGTCACATGATGCTCAAAGACACACACACACATACACTCATGGCAATTGTGACATTGCAGCAAATTTAACTTCCTGTGCAATGGATATAGCCACATGATCAGTTTCCATGTTTATTTCAAAGGGTGTCAGAGTTCCAAGGAATTGCAAAGTTGAACACTTTAGTTTTCAGATGAACAGACAGGCCTAGTTCAGCTTTGCTTCACAAACATATATTGACACCAACTGTGTACTGGGTGCTGCTCAGGATGTAAGGCAATGCAGAGATGATGCAGATAGGATCACTGCCCTCCAGCAGCTCACAGTGTTGAGGGTACATACATGAAACCTTGATTGAATCTCTAATCAATCTCTAATTGCTGCTGGTGTCTTTACATTTGTCACATCCTAAAGACCCTGAGAGTTAGGTCAAATCCCCTTATACAGATTCGGACACAACTGATGGTGGTTTGGTAACTCATCTAGTATGTGGGGCTTTGAATACACACTCAGGTGTGTCTGACTTCAAAGCCAGGGCTTCTTTCCACTCATTATGGTAACATCTTACTTGTTTTGCAAATGCTGAGATGTAGATGTCATTCCTGATGGCACAGCCACCCCCTTCCCAACACGGTTCACATCAAGACAATCTAGGCACCTAGCAGGACAGAGCATCCCTATAAAGTGCTAAGTCAGAACACTAGTGAGACCTCAGAGGATCTGTGCTGAAATCAATGGGTTCAGGGCCTGTTCCTGATCATTTATGAATCTATAAGGACAGGCAGCTTGGAAAGTGACAGTTTCAAGGAAGGTGGGGGATCTTTCACAGCTTGAATGGTCTTTAAGCTGGAAATAACCCTACCATCCCTGCACTTTAAGTGTGGTCTATTCCAAAGGCAGAGCAGCTCCCCAGAAACTGCTATGATCTGGGTAGTGAAAGGCCTGCCTTAAAGCCCTTTACCACTCTTAGCTGGTCAGATATTTCATCTTCATGGTTCCCCTTCGGAGGAGAAGAAACCAAGAGACTTCTAATAATCTTTCCTTGGAAGTTGCCACCTAATCATGCTCTTTACAGTATTTCTTAGATTTTAAGAACACAGGGGCAAGTAGAGACACAATAAAAGAAGGTGGAACCTATGAAATAAAATACATGACATTATTACAAGAGAGCCTGGTTTAACGGAGAGAGAGTAGAGCTGAGAAGTCAGACAGATACAGGGACTCATTACCTTAAGCAAGTAACTAAACACCTCTGAACCTCAGTTTACTCATTTGTAAAATGAGGCTAAGGAGTTTAACTAAGTTTGTAAATGGGACTAAATGTTACAGGCACCATAGAAATTGACTGCAAACATTTGCTAAACTTAAAATTAGTATAACAAGCTTTGTAGCCTGAATTTAAAACCTTAAGGGACAACTAGTCTTGGGAATTTGAAAGTATAATAATTGAAATATTACTTTTTAAAAATAATCTTCTGAATAAGGTTTTCTGAGCTCAAACACCACTCTGAAGGCACCTAAATTATTTAAATGAACATTCATCATCCACCCTTAATACTGTTAACCAATTCAAACTGCTTTCCACCCCGTTACTCCATCAAAGCAGGCCTTGATGTTCTCTGCATTGTTGAATCCAATACATATGTCTCAGTCCTCATCCTACTTGATCCCTCAGCATCATTTCATACTATTGGCCACTTGCAACCTTTTCTTCCTTTCATTTCAGTGGTACAAAAATTTTGCAGGTTTTTCTCTGACCCTGCTGCATGTTCCTGGTTACTTTCATGGGA
Source organism: Tolypeutes matacus (assembly GCA_026826555.1). Lineage (NCBI taxonomy): Eukaryota > Metazoa > Chordata > Mammalia > Cingulata > Chlamyphoridae > Tolypeutes > Tolypeutes matacus. Next base: position 3,449,785 of record JAKSZT010054170.1, on the reverse strand, counting down.
TCATCTTCCTCAACTTGGCCACTAAATGTGGTTCCTCAAGGCTTAGTTCTAGTCTTCATCCTAGCCTCACCCTTTTCTTAGGAATCTTATTTCTAATGATAGTTTCAATCACCACCTATTTTTAATATGTCTCACTGTATTAGGGAACCCCAAAACCACACCCCAGATTTGATGATTCCCTAGGAGGACTCATAGGGCTTAACATAGAGTCATACTCATGGCAAAGATTTATTACAATAAAAGTATACAAAACAAAATCAGCAAAAGAAAAAGGTACATGGAGTGAAGTCCAGAGGAAACCAGGCACAAGCTTCTGAGAGTCCTCTCCCTGTGGAGTCATATACTTAATTCCTCCTGCAAGGAGTTGTGATAATACATGCAAAATTTCATTGACCACAGAAACTTGTTAGTGACATAGTGCAGAGGGTTTTTACTGGGGGCTAGTCATGTAGGCACACTCTGTCTAGCATGTACCAAATTCCCAGACCCCCCAGAAGGAAAACAGGCACTCAGCATAAACCAAATTGTGTTTACAATTTAGGCACAGTGAGCCACTCTTATCAGCTCTGGGAATTTTTGAAATCCTCCTGAAATCTAAGTTCCCAGACATTAGCCAGGGACTAAACTTGCAAGCAGGCCTTTCAAAGGCTAGCCATCATACTTATTGTGTTAACTCTTTTCTGCACATTCACAAATTGTATCTCCAGTTGAGATGGTACCTCTAAACTCCAGGCCCATATATTCACCCCCTATTTGATAACTCCACTTAAGTCTCAAAGATAACTCATATTTGACATCATAGATACCAGTTATTGAAAATATATTCTGCAACTGGCATTATTCTAAGCACTTTACATATACTAAGTTGTTTAATCCTTAGAGCAACTACATAAAGTAGTAGTATTATCTGCAGATTACAAATAAGGAAACTGAGCAAGAGGGTGCTAATAACTCACCTCCATATTATGCAGTTACTAATTTATGGGACTGGGATTCAATCCCAGTCGATATGACTCCAGAATCCTGGAAGAGGAATGGAGTTGGGGGAAAAGATCATGAGTTTGGAAAGAACCTGGGTCCTTGATGATATTGAAACTTTGATATTGAGGGCATATTAAGTACTGGTCTTCCTGAAATTTCCCTCTGTTGGTATGGTCTCTAACAGTGTAGAGAAAAAAATTATTTCTTAATCCTGTCGTTGTGGGTTGAATTGTGTTCATCAAAAAGATGTTCAAATCCTAACACCCAGCCTTTTGGTCTGAGCAAGATGGCATTAGTGCAGGAGAGCACACACTGGAAGATCCCAGAGCAAGGCGGATTGTGGACGGGGTCCTGCCCGGGGGTCTGTGCTGTGCGGGCGTGGAATGAGAAGCTTGGGACATCTATCTGTGCGGATCAATGGCGTGGACGGAACGGTAGAGATTCGTGAGTTTGTTTTTTTTTTAACTTTATTTTGTACATTTAATAATTGAAAACATAAGCAATAAACAACTAAAAAGTAAACACAGATGAATAAATATATACATTTCTCAATTAAATGTAATGGATACATGTAAATTTTTTGTTGTTTTGTTTTTTGTTTGTTTTTTTGTTTTTTTTTGTGTGTGTGTGAATCAAACAATATATTACACAATATATTTGGTTCATAGTAATGCATTCATACAGTATTTGTCAGATTCGTGAGTTTTAAGCCTGCCGGTGGTGGTTGGCACAGATGGCTGAGCCCCCCGGTTAGGGAGAAAAAAAATAAAATGGCTGGTTGGAGCCGCAAGCAGGGCTCGGCAACCAGGAGTCAGGGACTAGTGGGAGGGGGCACTCTCTGAGGGGGCGCTCTGGTAAAGGGCAAGAGAGTTTTATTTTCTGGGGATTTGGCTGCCTGGAGCCCCTTGGACCTTGGGTGAACAGAACAGCCGGAGAGAATCGGCACCCGGTGGAGGGGAGGGGAGATTCTGTTCGGGGAGGGAGTTGATTTGCCTAGCTGCCCAGGGATAAGCCCCAGGACGCCGTGGAGGCAGGAAGAAGGGGCACTCTCCAAAAGAGGGAGGGTTCTGTTGCAGGACAGGGAAGGGAATTTTTTTTTTTTTGCCATTGATCTGGCTGCCTGGACCGCCCCATAGCTTTGGGGAGCAGATAAGCTGACCTGAAGCAGCATCAGGCTGAGAGGAGAGGCAAATCTGCAGAGTCAACCTGATTTGCACAGCAACACGGTGACGCTGGTGCTTGGCTCCAGAAGGGGCAGAGTCAGCCGTCTTTAGCACTCTACACTGACTAACATCAGAGCTACAGCTACCCTGGGGAGTCCAGGAAGTGGGACTTGCTTGAATAATTTCCACGGGGTCCCCTCTGTAAGGGTCTAGAGGAGGAATTATTTTGAGTCCTGTATTTTGCCCCCCCCCCAAAAAAAAAGAGAACGTCACTTCAATAAATGAAAAATAAATTCTTTTTAATTTAGTTTAATAACTAAAAGCTGTTTCAGGACCTGCATATAGAACCCTGTGGGGAAAGTGATTGATAAACACAAGCAGCCTGATGCTGCTTCAGGTCAGCTTATCTGCTCCCCAAAGCTATGGGGCGGTCCAAGCAGCCAGATCAATGGCAAAAAAAAAAAAAAAAAAAAATTCCCTTCCCTGTCCTGCAACAGAACCCTCCCTCTTTTGGAGAGTGCCCCTTCTTCCTGGCTCCACGGCGGCCTGGGGCTTATCCCTGGGCAGCTAGGCAAACCAACTCCCTCCCAGAACACAATCACCCCTCCCCTCCACCTACAATTATAGCAGGGGAATTCAACACACCACTATCATCATTAGACAGAACATCTAGACAGAGAATCAGTAAAGAAACTAAGGCACTCAACAATACATTAGACAAACTTTCCTCAGTTCAGATCAGTGAGGTCATATACTGTTCATCCTTCAGTGCCTGGCTTGCTTCACTCAACATAAGGTCTTCAAGATTCATCCACGGAGGTGGGCAACATGGGAATCCGAGTGGGTTCCGTATAATATTTTAGGTAATCTAAGCACCTCTTAAAATATATGTATATATATATATAAAAAATAACATTTTTGTAAGCAAATACACATATATGCATATATATTTATATATCATTTTACAAATGTTTGTATGTATTGTGAGAATTTTGATTTTTACCCATAATAA
>JAKSZT010054170.1:3414692-3441118 GCA_026826555.1 Tolypeutes matacus | reverse complement strand
AACAATACATTAGAGGACCTGGACTTAATAGACATATACAGAACACTACACCCAAATACAGCGGGATTTACATTCTTCTCGAGTGCACATGGAACATACTCCAAAATAGACGACATGCTAGGCCACAGAACAACTCTCAATGAATTCAGAAAGATTGAGATTATACAAAGTAATTTCTCTGACCTCAACGGAATGAAGTTGGAAATCACTAAGGGCCAGAGAAACAGGTTAGGCACAAGGATATGGAAGTTCAACAACACACTCTTAGACAAACAGTGGGTCAAAGAGGAAATCTCAAAAGAAATCAGTAACTACCTTGAAACTAATGAAAACGACAACACAACATATCAAAACCTATGGGATGCAGCGAAAGCAGTCCTGAGAGGGAAGTTCATAGCCATAAATTCATATATTAAAAAAGAAGAAAGAGCTAAAATTGAAGACCTAACTGCACACTTGGAGGAATTGGAAAAACAACAACAAACTAAACCTAAAGGATGTAGAAAGAAGGAAATAACAAAGATTAGAGCAGAACTAAATGAAATAGAGAATGAGAAAGCACTGGAAACAATAAACAAAACCAAAAGCTGGTTCTTTGAGAATATTAGTAAAATTGACAAACCCTTGGTCAGACTAACAAAGAAAAAGAGAGAACAGATGCAAAAACAGAAAATAAGGAATGAGCAAGGTGATATCACTACTGACCCCACAGAAATAAAGAGTATCATAAGAGGATACTTTGAAAAATTATATGCCAACAAGAATGATAATCTAGAGGAAATGGACAAGTTTCTAGAAACTCACAAACAGCCTACATTGATGAAAGAAGAAATAGATGAACTCAACCGTCCAATTACAAGTAAGGAGATAGACTCAGTCATCAAAAACCTCCCAACTAAGAAGAGCCCAGGACCAGATGGCTTCACAGCTGAATTCTACCAAACATTCCGGAAAGAGCTAAAACCAATTCTACTTAAGCTCTTCCAAAAAATAGAAGTAGAAGGAATATTGCCTAACTCATTCTATGATGCCAACATTACCCTAATATCAAAACCAAATAAAGATACCACAAGAAAGGAAAATTACAGACCAATTTCTCTAATGAACCTAGATGCTAAAATCCTTAACAAAATACTTGCTAATCGCATTCAACAACATATCAAAAGGATTATACACCATGACCAAGAGGGTTTCATCCCGGGTATGCAAGGATGGTTCAATATAAGAAAATCCATCAATGTAATACACCACAAAAACAGATTGAAAGAAAAAAATCACATGATCATCTATATAGAGGCCGAAAAAGAATTCGACAAAATACAGCACTCTTTTCTCATAAAAACACTACAAAAGATAGGAATAGATGGAAACTTTCTGAATATGATAAAGGGTATACATGGAAAACCCAAAGCTAACATCATTTTCAATGGTGAAATCCTAAAAGCCTTCCCTCTGAGATTGGGAACTAGACAAGGATGCCCACTATCACCACTCCTATTTAACATCATCTTAGAAGTACTTGAGTGAGCACTGAGACAAGAAAAGGACATAAAAGGCATCCAGATTGGAAAAGAAGAAGTAAAAATTTCATTATTTGCAGATGACATGATCCTATACATAGAAAGCCCTGAGAAATCTGCAACAAGGCTTCTAGAACTTATAAAGGAGTTCAGTAATGTTGCAGGCTATAAGATCAATGCTCAAAAATCAGTAGCATTTCTATACACCAATAACGAGCAACCTGAGGAGGAAATCAAGAAAAAGTACCATTTACAATAGTAACTAAAAGAATCAAATACCTAGGAATAACTTTATCTAAAGATGTGAAGAACTTATATTCAGAAAACTACACAACACTGTTAAGGGAAATCAAAGAAGACTTAAATAAATGGAAAAATATTCCCTGTTCATGGATGGGAAGACTAAACATCATCAAGATGTCTATCCTACCCAAACTAATCTACAGATTTAATAATGCAATCCCAATAAAAGTCAATACTGTATTTTTTAAGAAACTGGAAAAACTAACCACAAAATATATTTGGAGAGGCAAGAGGCCCCGAATTGCCAAAGACATATTGAAAAAGAAAAATGAAGTTGGAGGTATCACATTACCTGACTTTAAAATATACTACAAAGCTTCAGTGATCAAAACTGCGTGGTATTGGCACAAGGATAGACCTACTGACCAATGGAACCGGATTGAGAGTTCTGATATAGATCCTCGCATATACAGTTATCTGATATTTGACAAGGCCACAAAGCCCACTCAGTTTGGAGAGAATGGCCTCTTTAACAAGTGGTGCTTGGAGAACTGGATATCCATATCCAAAAGAATGAGAGAAGAATACCATCTCACACCTTATACAAAAATCAACTCAAGATGGATCAAAGATCTAAATATAAGAGCCCAAACCATAAAGACCTTTGTAGATAATGTAGGGAAGCATCTACAGGACCTTGTAGTAGGAAATGGTTTCATGAACTTCACAGCCAAAGCACGAGCAGCAAGAGAAAAAATAGATAAATGGGATCTCATCAAAATTGAAAACTTCTGCACCTCAATGGATTTTATTAAGAAAATAAAAAGGCAGCCTACCCAATGGGAGAAAATATTTGGCAACCGTATATCTGATAGGAGCCTAATATCCTGCATATATAAAGAAATCCTACACCTTGAAAATAAAAAGACAAACAACCCATTTAAAAAATTGGCAAGTGATCTGAAAAGACACTTCTCCAATGAAGAAATACAAATGGCTAAAAAGCACATGAAAAAATGCTCGACATCGCTTGCTATCAGGGAAATGCAAATCAAAACTACAATGAGATACCATCTTACACCCATCAGAATGGCAGCTATTAAAAAAACGGCAGACACTAAATGTTGGAGAGGATGTGGAGGAATAGGAACCCTCATCCACTGCTGGTGGGACTGTGGTATGATTCAGTCACTGTAGAGGACAGTTTGGCGGTTCCTCAGAAAACTAATAGATCTTCCATATGATCCAGCGATTCCACTGCTGGGTATATACCCAGAAGAACTGAAAGCAAAGACACGAACACATATATGCACACCAATATTCATAGCGGCATTGCTCACCATTGCCAAAAGTTGGAATCAGCCCCGGTGCCCATCAACAGACGAATGGATAAGCAAAATGTGGTACATACATACAATGGAATACTACTCAGCTGTAAGAAGGAACAAAGTGCTAACACATGGAATAATGTGGATGAATCTTGAAGACCTTATGTTGAGTGAAGCAAGCCAGGCACTGAAGGATGAACAGTATATGACCTCAGTGATTTGAACTGAGGAAAGTGAGCAGTCTCTGAGAACCATTGTCTGAAAGGTAGGTTAACAAGGGAGAGAAAGAGAAGAGCAGGCTTTGAGCCATCACCCATATGGACATAATCTATTGTAAAGGGATAGAATATAGTTGCATATTGAAGGATAAGACAGATGGGTAGTGATATTACTGGGTTTGGTGGTGCAGCATTGTCAGGTGGGTAGATTAGGAAGGGCAGGTTCAAATACCCAGGGCATTTAACTATGAATCTTGACCTTCATGAGTCATGACAGTGGAGTGTCATATGCCCCAGGGGAGTGAGGAGGAAGGAACAGTTAAGATCTAATGGGGTATTTAGTGGTTATGGGAAAGGTTTTTCATTACCTTACAGTAATGGACACAGGATATGGTAAATATCATCATAACTTATTAAACTGTATCATCTAAATTGTACACTATACTGTAAATCATTGACAATGTTTAGTTGCTATATTTTGCTATCTGTATAACAGTTATAACAATGCTAACATCCAAAAACCGGGGGCGGTTAATATGGGGTGGGGAAGGGGGGGTGGTTTGGTATCTGTGAGTCTCCGGTACTCGGTGTGTGACTTTGCTGTGACCTAAAACTTCTTTGAAAATTAAATGAAAATTTGGGAGGCAATGGGGATTGAGAGGCAGAAGGTGTCATGGCACACCGGACGTCCGATAACACAGTGATAAAAGGAAATAAAGAATATATATATATATTTAAATATATTTTTAAGGCATTTCTTTTGCTTTTTTCCCCATTTTTTTGAATGTCCCAATCCACTAATTATATTTTGTTTTGTTTTGTTTTTTGTTTGTTTGTTTGTTTGTTTTCCTGAGTTTCCTTATGTTTGTCTCTTGCATGTAAGCTTATCATTGTTGTTTCTTTTTCCTATTAAGTGTATTTGATTATTTTATGGACTTCATGTTCATGGAAGATTTGGATCACAGAAGGGTTACAATGGGTACTGCAGGGGATTATTGGTGGGGGGTGTCTGGGAGGGGGGATTCATGGGAGTTAGTTTGTCCGAGTATACATGAAAGATATACAAAATTGTTCAAAAGATCAAAAGATGGGGCATGGTCACGGTGGGTGGACAATCACACAATAAATGAGGGAATCTGAATTCCTAGCCTGGAGAGCTCTGCCACATTCTCCAAGGGAGCAGCAACAGTCCTCTGAGTGCAGGGACAGTGTCTGTCAAAAGAGGATGACCCACTGATGAGTTCTTTTTATTGATGACTACCCTTATGAGTCTTTGCTCTTGTAACTGAAACTTAGTTTTCTGTTATGGGGTGCCTAAGGGTTGCCACCTGAGAGCCTCCTTGTGGCTCAAATGTGGCCTCTCTCTAAGCCAAACTCAGCATATGAATGCATTACCTTCCCCCCAGAGTGGGACATGACTCCCGGGGATAAGCCTCCCTGGCAACAAGTGATTAATACCAAGTGCAAACTGGCAACACAACTGGAAAAAAACTTTGAATAAAAGGGGGAAAAGGTAAAGATAAATGAGTTCAAGTGGCTAAGAGACTTCAAAGAGAGTCGGAAGTCATCCCAGAGGTAACACTTATGCACACCTCAGTAGGTGCTAATAGAACATCAAAGTGCCTATCACCCCACACAGAGGGGCTCCTGAGAGCTCTGGAGACACCTAGGTCCTATATAAAGGGGGATATTCCCAGAGACTGATGCCTTATCAGTGGGCTCTATTTTGGAATCTGTGCTCCTGACAGTGACAGAATTGGACTCAAATAAGTCCTCCTTGCACATGGTTCATCAGTCCCTTCTATTCAAACCTATATGTGATGCTGGAGTTTTTAGGTATACTTCCAGAGACTGAAGCCTCTGGCCTACCTATGTGCCAGGTGTGCGTGGAATCTCGGCGGAGCGGCAACTCCTACCCTACAGCTCAATGGACTCATCCAAGTCACCTGGTGAGGAGACAACGATGGGCAATGGCCAGCCCAGGGAATGGAGAGTGCCTGCATCTGCAGGCAGGATCATCCCACCCACCATATCCATGGGATATAAGCCCTCTCTCACTTGGAGGTAGAGTGGACATCACCATCCAAGTCCCCTCAGGACTGGGGGAAGAACTATGGACTAGAGTGGACTTGATGATGTTATTCTGTTGTACACATATGGTGATTCTAGCAATGGAAGAAATTATAACATTGAGGTGGAGCCAGTGGCTACTGGACACTTTTGGAGCAGGGAGGGGATGTGCAGTTGAAATACAGGGGCTTTTTCGGGATTTGGAGATTGTCCTGAGTGTCGTTGTGGCAACGGATGTAGGCCATTTTAAATCAGCACACACCACTCAGAACTGTGTGGGAGAGAGTATGGTCTACGATGTGAACTGTGGTCTATGGTTGATGGCAAGGCCCCAGGATGTGTAAGTCCATTGAGGGTGATGGGCCACACTTGTGGGAGATGTTTCTGTGGGATGTGGTGGGAGGTGTGGGAGGTGGGGAACATGGGAATCCCAGTAGTTTCCGTGTAATATTTTAGGTAATCTAAGCACCTCTGAAAAAAAAAAAAAATATATATATATATATAAAACATTTTTGTGAGCAAATCCACATATATGCATATATATTTATATATCATTTTACAAATATTGGTATGTATTGTGAAAATTTTGATTTTTACCCACAATAAAAAATAAAAAGATATGAATGGAAAAGAGGAAAAAAATGGTAGGCTAAGCATGTGACACACTTGCTGGCCCCTCCCCCCGCTCCTCTCCAGTGCAGTGTTTAACCAGCCTATGCTTTTACTGTGTGTCCCCAGCCCTGATTAAGATGGAGCAGAATAACCCATATGTGTATACTGGGGTCAGTGCATGTCAGTGCCAATCTGTTGGTGGCAGCCTAAGAGAAATGAATCAGTTAACTGGTCTCTCACTTGCTCTCCCAGATCTTACCTTGCAGGCAGAAGCACCTTGCAGACACCTAAAGCAGGGTAAGAAACAATTAAGTAAAAGCAGCCTGGAGGAATGGATTACCAGAGTTAAGACATAAAATAGAGCACCAGTAAGAGAGAAAGTCTATTATACAGGGAATAGAGGAGAAATTCAGATTCCTGTGAATGGGAGAATTCATGAGACCACTAGTACGCACAAGTCCTTCACTTTCAACTCAGGCTAATTTTATTGATAGGAAGGCTAAATTCTGCATGAAAGCATCAACCAATGCACAGCCAATTTGAAAAGAATGTGAACAGTGTTATTTTGCATTACTTTGTGTATTTGTGTTAGCTCCTGGCACTCAAAGAAATCTCTATCATATCACTATCGGATATAAACTTAAGAAACAGAGAGGTCAGGAACTAAATACCAGATTTAACACCTTAAAATATTAAAATTTATTGTGTGCAGCAAAAGATTATAAGACAAACAAAGAGACAGGAAATGATGGCCAATTCAAAGGAACAAGATAAAAGTCCAGGAACTACCAGAAGAAGACCAACATTTGGACATACTAGACAGATGTTAAAAATGATTTTCCATATGTTCAAAAAGAAAAAGAAAATGGAGAAAGAACTAAAGCATTAGCAAAACAATAAATGAACAATATGAGAATCTCAGTGAAGAAACAGAATTTTTTTTAAAGAATCAAACAGAAATACTGGCATTGAAGACCACAATAACTGAAGTGAATATTTCCCTAGAGATTTAACAGCAAATTGGAGCTATCAAAAGAATCAATGAACTTGAATACAAGAGAAATGAAATGATTCAGAATGAGGAGCTGAAAAAAAGATTGAGCAAAAAAAGGGAACAGAACTTAAGACACATGTGATACATCATTAAGCATACCAATATATGCGTTACAGGAATCTCAGAAGAAAGAGAGAAAGAGGCAGAAGCAATATATAAAGAAATAATGGCAGAAAATGTCACAAATTTAATGAAAGAAATTAATATACACATTCAGAAAAGTCAATGAACCATAAACATGATAAACAGAAAGAGAATCACAACCGGATGTATACTAATCAAGCTGTCAAATTCCACGTAAAAGGAGAGAGTTATGGAAGCTGCAAGGGAAAATAAATGTGTTCTGTAACAGGGAGTCCCAATAAGATTAAGTGCCAATTTCCCATCAGAAATCATGGTGGCAAGAAATCAGTGGGATAAAAAATTTAAAGTGCTGAAAGAAAACAAATGCTAACTAAGAATTTTATATCTGGTGAGACTGTCTCTCAAAAAAGGAAGAGATTAAGAGACTCCCAGCTAAACAAAGGCTAAGGGCGTTCATTATCACTCTACCTGGTGTACAAGCAATGCCAACGGGAGTACTTCAGATTGAAAAGAAAGGACACGAGATAATGGGTTGAAGTGACATAAAGAAATAAAGACCCCTGTAAAGATAACCATAGGGAAATTATAAGTGCCAGTATTATTGTATTGTATTTTTTGTATATAACTCAATTTCTTACATTTCACAGCTTCTAAAATGCAAGCACATATAAAGCAGTGATAGACTTATTGTAATTCTATCAATGGAAGAAATTACATCATTGATGTGGAGGCTGGGAGAGGGAAAAACAGCTGTAATATGGGGGCACTTTTGGGACTTGGGAATTGTCCTGAATGACATTGCAATGACAGATACAGGCCACTATATATCTTGCCATAAACTACAGAAATGTGTGGGAGAGAGTGTAAACTACAATGTAAACTATAATCTATCCTTAGTGGCAATGATTAAAATGTGTTCATCAATTGGAATAAATGTACCACACTAATGAAGGATGTTATTAATGTGGGAAAATGTGGGAGGTGCGGGGAGCGGGGCATATGGGAATCTCCTATTTTTTTATGTAACATTTATGTAATCTAAGTATCTTTTAAAAAGTATATTTTTAAAAAGCAGTGATAAATCTAGGGTTTGGGGCATACAAGGTAAAAAGATATAATTTGTAACAAGTACAACAAAAAGGTGCAGGATCAGGGTACAGAAACAGTGTTTGGGTATGCTATTGAAATTAAGTTATCATCAAATCATAAGTTGTCGACATAAATTTGGGTTGTTAAATTTAAGCCCCATGGCAGCCACAAAGAAAATATCTGAAAATATAGACAGAAGGAAATGAGAAAGGACTCAAAATGGTACACTATAAAAAAAAAAACACGAATAAATATGAAAGTAGGCATTAAGAGAAGAATTGAGGGACAAAAAAGAATAAGATTGTTCATGTCACAGGTTTCAGTTCTTCTGTAAAGAAGACTGTTCATGTCACAGTTTTCAGTTACTCCTAGTAGAGGAATTGCTGGATCATATGCTGCACTAAGAAGAAATGAAACTGGGACACATACGATAACGTGAATGAATCTTGAAGACATTATGCTGAGTGAAATAAGCCAGACACAAAAGGACAAATATTGCATGGTCTCCCTAATATGAATGAAATACAAAGAATAACTGCAAAGAGTTAAAATATAGAATAGAGGTTATTAGGAGAGAAGAAGGAGGGCTGTGAAGGAGTGCTGAGGATTAATGTATGTAGAAGTTTCAATTATCTTGTCTGTAAAAGTGTGGAAATGGATACAGTTGAAGGTCACACATTATAATGAGTAGCAGCTGGGTTATAAATGGGATTTTTGCTGAAAAGGGTCATCTAGCGATGTAAATGTCAATTGAAAGAAAGTTAGAGAACAATCTAGGGACTGAATAACACAGTGAACTGAGAGGTGGATGAGAATTGTGGTTAATAGTACAAATGCAAGAATGTCCTATGGTGAACTATATGTCACTATTGCAGGGTGGTGGGGATGTGGAGAAGCATGGGAAAAATACAATTAATGTAACCTATGGACTATAGTTAACAGCAATACTGTAATATTCTTGCATCAATGCCAAAGATGTAGACAATACACAGATGTATAATTCTGTGTTAATAATAGGGGGTATGGAAAAATATGCTAAATGTACACTATAGACCAAAGTTAGTGGTAATGGCCTGATGATATTACCTCATAATCTGTGAAAAATGTTCCACAACGGTGTGGTGTGTTGGTGAAGGAGTGTTGTATGGGAATTCCACACATGTGCATGATTGTTTTGTAAGTTCACAATTTTTGTAATTAAAAATAAACTTTTTAAAAATGATAAGACTTACAAAGATGAAATAGCACAATGGGAAAATAAAGTCCTGAATTATCAATAGCTATTTTAAATGATTGCACTCTTCAGTCAACAGCCAAATATTTTTCCTTGTTTTATTATGAGTATGTACATGAAACAAACATTTTTGTTTTCTTACTTATCTTATCCCCTTATCATATGACATAAATTGTATTAGTTTCATGTCATAATATTTAGGTTATAAGATGTCATGTTAAGAGTGAATATTACCCAAGGGCTTGCATCCTATTCTGGAGGTATTTAGTGCATTTCCCATTGTATGCAGAACAGTTGAGTATTGTTAGATGAAAAGAAAATGTTTTTGTTTTTATTTAGAGATTAGGTATGGTTTAAGGTGATGTGTATGGCTGCCAAGTTGACAAGGAGTGAACTGTGATGATTAGGCTCATGTGTTTATTTGGCCAGCTAATGGTGCCCAGTTGTTCAGTCAAGCAAGCAAGCACTGGCCTAATTGTTACTGTGAGGACATTTCATGGAGTAAATCATCAGTGATTTGATTGCATCTATGGCTGATTACTTCTACAATAAATTGTGGAGGTTGCCTTCAACAATGATAGATGCCTCTTCTAATCATTTGAAGGTTTTAAAGGGATAAGAGATTTCAGTAGTCAAAAGGAAGAATTCACATTTGTACTTCAGAGAGCCAGGTTCTCCTGGGGAATTCATCAGGACCTTCCTTGGAGTTTCCAGCTTGCAGCCTGCCCTATTTGGACTTGTGCATCCCCACAGTCGCATGAGGCAATTTTTATAAAATCTCATAATATTTACAGATATCTCCTGTTGGTTCTGTTTTCCCAGAGAACCATGACTAATACACTATTCATATGTTGATGGACACTTCAGGTATTTCCATCTCTTGTCAATTGTGAATAATTCCACTATGAACATCTGTGTGCAAAATGTATGTTTGAGTCCCTGCTTCCAATTCTTTTGGATATATACCTAGAAGTGAGTTTCATGGGTCTTATATTAATTCTATACTTAACTTTCTGAGGAACCATCAAGCTGTTTTCCACAGCAGCTGCACCATTTTACTTTTCCACAAATGACCTAGGAACCTTTCTCCACATCCTCTCCAACACTAGTTATTTTTCATTATTTTAATTGTACCCATTCTAGTGGCCGTGAAATGGTATCTCATTGTGTTTATGATTTGCATTCCTCAATATCTATTGATATTGAGCACCTTTTCATGTGCCTATTGGACATTTGTAAATCTTCTTTGGAGTCTATACAGTCTTTTGCCCATTTTTAAATTGTGTTGTCTTTTTGCTGCTGAGTTGTAGGCTTTCTTTATATATTATGGATTTTAAACCTTTATTTGATATGTGGTCTCCAAATATTTTCTACCAGTTGCTCAGTTATCTTTTTACTTTCATGATGAATCCTTTTGATGCCGAGAAGATTTTAACTTTTATGAAGTCCCACTTGTCTATTTTTCCTTATAATGTTTGTGCTTTTGCTGTAAAGTCTAAGGAACCATTGCCTGGCACAAAGTCCTGAGGAGGTTTCCCTCTGTTTCTCCTAGTAAATTTGTAGTTTTGGTTGTTACATTTAGGTTTCTGATCCATTTTGAGTTACTTTGAGCATGGTGTGAGGTAGGGGTCCCCCTTCACTGTTTTGCATATGGGTGTCCAGTTTTCCCAGTACCATTTGTTGAAGAGATTATTCTTCCCCAGTGACTGGACTTGGCAACCTTGTCAAAAGTCATTTGGCCATAGATGCCAGGGTTTATTTATTAACTTTTAATTTGATTCTATTTGTCTTTAGGTATGCCAATAAGGTATACCTTATTGAGGTACCAGGGGCTGGAGAATGAACCTGGGACCTCGTATGTGGGAAGCCAGTGCTCAACCACTGAGCCATATTGGCTTCCCTGAGTGGGTTTCTTCATTTGTTTTGCTTGTTGTTTGGTTTTTTAAAAAGATTTATTTTATTTATATATCTCTCCCCACCCCCTTGTTGTTTGCACTTGGTATGTCTGTTTGTCTCCTTTGTTTCTTTAGGAAGCACCAGGAACCAAACCCGGGACCTCTGATGTGGGAAGGAGGCGTCTAATCGCTTAAGCCACCTCCATTCCCTGCTTTGTTGTCTCTCGTTATGTTTTTCTTCTTGTGTCATCTTGTCACATCAGCTCACTGTGCCTGCCTGTCATGCCAGCTTGCCCTCCTGCTTGTCCTCTTTAGGAGGCACCAGGAACCTCTGCTCCCTGCTTTGTTGTGTCTCTCATTATGTTTTTCTTCTTGTGTCTCTTTTTGCATCATCTTGTTGTGTCAGCTTGCTGTGTCTGCTTGTTGCGCCAGTTCGTTGACTTCTTTAGGAGGCACCGGGAACTAAACCAGGGACCTCCCATGTGGGAGGCAGGTGCTCAACCACTTGAGCCACATCAGCTCCCTATTATTATTATTATTTATTTATTTATTTTTTACCGGAAGGTTCCGGGGATCGAACCCAGGTCCCTCCATATGGGAGACAGACACCCAACCATTTGAGCCACATCGGTCTCCCCCTATTATTTTTAATGAACCACTTTATTAACATTCCATAAGAAAAATATTCCACTTCATAATAGAAAATGTTTCCAGAAAATATTTCAATATAGACAGTTACAATTTTCTCTGATGATCTAGACCTCAGAAATTATTTCAAAATTTCCCTTTGGCTTAGTATCCAAAGTGCATACTCAGTGGCTCTCAGTTTCATCACAGAGTTGTGAGGCCATCAGATCAGTACATTTCAGAACATTTTCACTACACCAAAAGGAAAAATACCTCATTATGGACTCATAGCATGACATACTACCTTCTTTGCCATTGCTATAAAAATATTACAATATTACTGTTAGCTATAGTATATATGTTACATTAGTTGTATTTTCCCATGAATCTCATATTCTTAACACTTTGTAATAAAGGAACATTCTTGTATTTGTACTATTAACCACAATCATCCACCACCGAAATCACTATGTTATACAGTCCCTAGATTATCCTCTAGCTTTCTTTTAATTGATATTAACTTCCCTAGACTGTCCCTTCCAGCCACAAACACTTTTATAGATTAACAGTGTTGATTATACTCACTATAATGTGTTTCCATCAACTCTAGCCATTTCCCCACATTTACAATCTCCCTTGTTAAACATTCTACATACATTCAGCATCAGCTCTCACTTCTCAACCCACATTCTATCTCCTAGTAACCTATACACCATAGTTGAACTCATGAGTTTATTCATTGTATTTAGTTCATAATATTTAGACTACACAATATTTGTTCTTTTGGTCTGGCTTATTTCACTCAACATAATGTCCTCATGTTGTCATAAGCATCCCTAGTTCCTTTCTTCTTACAGCTGAATAGTTTTCCATCATATGTATATACCACATTTTGTTTATCCATACATAGTTTGATGAACACTTGGGTTGTTTCTATCTTAGCAATTATGATTAATGCCACAATAAACATCAGTGTGCAAATGTCTCTTTCCATCCTTGTTTTTAGTTCTTCTGAATATATTCCTAGTAGTGGGATTGCCAGTTCATATGGAAGTTCTATATTTATCTTCCTGAGGAACCAACAAACAGTCTTCCAAAGAGTCTGCAACATTTTACATTCCCAAGAACAGTGAAGGAGTGTCCACATTTCTCCACATCTTCTCCAACACTTGTAATTTTCTGCCTTTTTAATAATGGCCATTCTGTAAGGGGTGAAATAATATCCCATTGTAGCTTTGATCTGCATTTCCCTAATAGCTAGTGATGTTGAACATCTTTTCCTTTGCTTTTTGGCCATTAGTTTTTCTTCGTTGTAAAAATTTCTGTTCAAGTCTCTTGCCCATTTTTTAATTGGTATGCTTGTTTTTTTATCATTGAGTTTTACAATCTCTTTATATAACATGGGGAGCAAACCCTAATAAGATATGTGATTTCTAAAAATTTTCTCCCAAAGAATAGGCTGTCTTTTCACATTTTTAACAAAGTCATTTGAAGCACAAAATTGTTCAACTTCGAGAGGTCACATTTATCCATTTTTTTTCTTTTGTTGTTCCTGCTTTGAGTGCAAGATTTAAGAAACCACCACCTACCACAAGATCTTGAAGATGTTTCCCTACATTTTCTTCTAGAATTTTATGGTTTTAGCTTTTTATATTTAAGTCCTTGATACATTTTAAGTTAATATTTTTATCAGAAGTGAGATAAGGATCCTCTTTTTTTCTCCCAACACATTTGTTGAATAGATTGTTCTGACCCAGCTGGGTGGGTTTGATAGGCTTGTCAAAAATCACTTGAATGTAGATGTGGGCATCTATTTCTGAACACTCAATTTGGTACCTTGTTTTGTTTTGTTTTTTACAACTGTAGCTAAGTAATACACTTTAAAGTCAGGAAGTGAGAGTCTTCCAACTTCATTCTTCTTTTTAAAGATATTTTTGGCTATTTGGGTCCCTTTACCATTCCAAATAAATTTTATAATTGGCTTTTCCATTTGTGTAAAAAAAAAGGCTGTTGGATTTTTTATTGGAATCGTGTTGACTCTGTAAATCAATTTAGATAGAATTGACAACTTAACACTATTTAGTCTTCCAATCAAAGAACATGGAATGTGCTTCCATTTATTTAGATCTTCTTTGGTTTCTTTCAGCAATGTTTTGTAGTTTTCTGAATACAGGTCCTTTATGTCCTTAGTTAAGTTTATTCCTAAATATTTGATTCTTTTAGTCACAATTGTAAATGGAATTTTTTTCTGATTTCCTCTTCAGATGCTCATTAGTAGTGTATAGAAATGCTATTGATTTTTGCATATTAATCTTGTACCCCACCAATTTGCTGAACTCATCTATTTGTTCTCATAGTTTTTGTTATGGAATTTTCAGGATTTTCTAGATATAGGATCATATCATCAGTGAATACCGAGAGTTTTACATCCTCCTTTCCTATCTGGGTGTCTTTTATTTCTTTTTTCCTGCCTTATTGCTTTAGCTAGAACTTCTAGTACAATGTTGAATAACAGTGGCTATCCTTGTATTTTCCTGATATCAGTGGGAAAGCCTTCAGTCTTTCACCATTGAGTAGAATGTTAGCTGTGGGTTTTTCATATATGCACCTTACCATGAGAAAGTTTGCTTCTATTCCTATCTTTTGGAGTTTTTTTCTTATCAAGAAAGGATGCAGTATTTTGTCAAATGCCTTTTCTGCATCAATTGAGATGATCATGGGATTTTTTTGCCAGTGATTTTATAGTTCTAGCTTTCATATTTAGGTCTCTGATCCATTTTGAATTAATTTTTGTATAAAGTGTGAGATAGGGATCTTCTTTCTTTCTTTCTTTCTTTTGCCCATGGATATCAAGTTCTCTAGCACCATTTGTTGAATAGACTGTTCTGAGCTAGCTGGGTGGGCTTGACAGAATTGTCAAAACTCACTTGACCATAGATGTGAAGGTCTATTTCTGAGCACTCAACTTGGTTCCATTGTTCTGTATATCTATCTTTATGCCAGTACCATGTTGTTTTTACCACTGTAACTAGGTAATATGGCTTGAAGTCAGAAAATGAGAGTGCTCAAACTCCTTCTTTTTAAAGATGTTTCTGCTTATTTGGGGTCCCTTACTCTTCCAAATAAATTTGATAATTGGCTTTTCAATTTCTTCAAAACAGGCTGTTGACATTTTTGGGGGGATTGCATTGAATCTCTAAATCAATTTTGGATAGAATTGACATCTTAACAATATTTAATCTTCCAATCCAAGAACATGAAATGAAATGAAATGAAATTTTACCCTGACTTCCTCCTCAGATTGCTCATTACTAATGTATATTAAACATTACTGATTTTTGCATATTAATTTGTATCCCACCACTCTGCTGAACTCATTTATCAGCTCTAGTAGCTTTGTTGAAGATTTTTGGGGATTTTCTAGGTGTAGGATTATATCATCTGTGAATAGGAAAGGTTTTACTTCTTCCTTTCCAATCTGGATAGCTTCGATTTTTTCTTGCCTAATTGGTGTATTGAGGACCTCTAGATTGACCATCAGTGGTGACAGTGGGCTTCCTTGTCTTGTTCCTAATCTCAAAGAAAAAGCTTTCAGTCTTTCACTATTGAGTACAATGTTATCTGTGGGTTTTCATATATGCCTTTTATTATTTTGAGAACGTTTCCTTCAATTCCTATCTTTTGTAGCATTTTTATCAAGAAATGATGCTGTATTTTGCCAGAGATTGATGATGCTCCACCCACCCTTCTCCCCTGTCAGCAATGGGGGAAGGACCACAGCTGTGCCCAATAATCCAAGCCATGGGGCCCTAATCTCTCTGTAGTTTCCCAGGGAGAACAATGAAGCTCCATCTACCTTCCTCCTTGCCATGGGTGAGGATGCAGCTGCAGCTGTGGGAATTTGTCTAAGCAGTGTGGGATGAAACTGGCAGCAGTTTCCCAGAAAGACTGATGAAGCACCTTCACCCCTCTTCCCCTCCCAGAGGCAGGGATGGAGCCACAGATGTGTGCAGAAATCTATCCATGTGGACTGAAAGTGATTACAGTTGCCTGGACAGGCTGATGTAGCCCTACCCACTTTCCTTTCTTGTTAGGGGTGGGATGGAGCTTCAGGTGTGGGTAATAGTCTAAGCATTGTGACCAAAACTGAATACAGTTGCACAGAGAGTCTGAAAAAACACTGCCCACTCTCCTCTACTGCCATGGTTGGGAATGGAACCACCAGTATGTGCATCAATCTATTCCTTGTGGGCCGAAAGCAAATGTGTTTGCCTGGAAATACTGATGTGACTCCTCCCACCTTCCTTCCCTGTCAGGGGCAGGAATGGATCCACAAGTTTGCACAACAATCTAGTCCTGTGGGCCAAAAGTGACTGCAGTTGCCTGGAGAGACTGATGCAGCTCTACCCACATTCCTTCCCTGTCAGGAGTGGAGATGCAGCCTCAGGTGTGGATAATAGTCCAAGCATTGTGGGCCAAAACTGACCAAAATTGACTCAAGTGACTTGTGCAGCTCCACCCAACTTCTTCCCTGTTAGGGATGGGACCAGAGCCCAGGCTATGGCTGCAGTCTGACCTGGGTAGAAAGATGTCAGTCTCTATATCCAGGAAGTCACTATGATTTTCAATCAGCCCCATTTACCCTCATCTTAGGGGAGGAGTTAAAATGGAGGCTAGCTGCCTCTTTCTGACTTGGGAAGGTTCAAACTCTAGCTGCACTTAAGATTGGACACTAGGCAGATGAATTTACTAGTCAATAGCCAAAGTTGTTGCCTGGCCATTTCTTCCTGCCCTATTTTTGGGAAATGGAGTTTCCAACTTCAGCCAGGATGTGGTTTCTGATGTGGCCTGCCCCACCAGTGGGGGATAGGCTCCAGACTCCCCATGTGGAGTGCTTCTTCCTGAATCCTCACTGCAGATGGCCAGCCTCCCCTTTCCATTTTTCCAAGGATGTTTCAGGGTACTCTTCTGTTTTCCTGAGGCCCCCCAAACAGGGAATTTAGATAGCTTCTGGCTGATTACTAACTGCACTGTAGGATGAGCTGACTCTTGCAACTCCCTACTCTTCCACTATCTTGCTGCCTCCCTTTTATTTTTATTTCCTAATTACTCTGGTTAGAATATCAAGGGTGACAGTGCTTTCAATCTTTCACCACTGAGTATCATGTTAGCTGTGGGCTTCTCATATGTGCCCTTTTTACCTTTATTGGGTTATGTTTTTTTATCCATTTTTCTAATCTCTGACTTTTGACTGGAGAGTTTAATACATTTACATTTAAAGTAACTACCAATAATGCAGGACTTTATCTGCCATTTTGCTATTGGTTTTTGTAAGTCTTATGCTTTTTTCATGGTGTTTTTATGGTGTATCATTTTGAGTACCTCCTCATTTCTTTTGTACATATTTTTCATATATTTTCCTTGTGGTTTTACTATGGGGCTTAAATTTAACATCCTAAATCTATAGCAATCACATTTGGTTTGGTACCCATTTAATGTCAATAGCATACACATACACTCTTTCTATACCCCTTCACCCCCTCACCTTTTTGTTGTACTTGTTTAAAAAATTATATCTTTATATATTGTAGGTCCAAAGCCATAGATTTTTCATTACTTTTTATGCATTTGCATTTTATACTTGTAAGAGGTAAAAAGTAGTTACATAAAAATATACAATGCATTAGTACTTGTTATCTTTACTGTCTGTCTTTATTTCTTTATACTGATTGGATCCACTCTCTAGTGTCCATTCCTTTCAGTCAAATTAACTCTCTTTAGCATTGCTTGTAGTACAGATCCATTGGTGATGAACTTCCTTACCTTTTGTTTATCTAGGAATGAATTAATCTTGCCTTCATTTTTGCAAGACAGTTTTGATGGATATAAAATCCTTGGTTAGCAATTGTTTTCTTTCATTACTTTAAATATTTCATACCTCCTGGTATCCATGGTTTCTGATCAGAAATTAGCACTTAATCTTATTGGGACTTCCCATTTATTTTCTTTTCCATCTTTCAGAACTCTTTCTTTTTCCTTGGCATTCAACTATTTGACTATATATGTCTTGGTGTGGATCTCTTGAGCTCATCCTGTTTGGGGTTTGTTGGGATTCTTGAATTTACAGATGCATGTCTTTCTTTAAGTTCGGGAAGCTTTCTGCCATTATATCTTTGAATATTCCTCCTGTCCCTTTCTCTCTTTCTTCTCCTTCTTTCTTTATGCTCTTCTGCCTGAATTATTTCAATTGTCTTGTCTTTGAGCTCACTGATTCTTTTGCCAGCTCCAATCTGCTGGTGATACCCTCTGGGGAATTTCTTATTTTAGTTACTATAGGCTTGAAGTCCAGTATTTCTGTTTATTTCCTTTTTAAAATTTGTATGATTTCATTCAACTCACCACAGCCAGGGGCTGGCAAACTCTTGGTCACCTCCCCTTTGGAGGCTCAGATGGTTTAGATGGCTCCAGCTGCCTGCTGGAAAACATGGACCAACTGGAGCTCAGGGTTGAAGCTTTGAGAGAAGCAGCAATGTATGTTAAGCAAGAGAAAGAAATACTCTTGGAGATGATCCACAGTATCCAGAATAGCCAGAACATGAGGCAGATCAGTGATAAAGAGAATTAAGTCTAAATGCAAATCATTTGATGGGATGAACTCTCACCATTGAAGTTTCAGTAGAAATAAAACCCCCAGCAGCAAGAATCTCTAAAGCATGCCACCAGGATTATCAGTGAGGTAGGCTTCTGGATGATCTGGGAAATTCCAAGAGTCATTTAATGTCACTGTACAGTGCATGTTCATTTGAGGTTCTACCTTGGCCAGTTGATCAAAATTTTCGATCTATAATAATTGGCTGTGCTCTTGAATATCAGAAGAAAATTAAGAGAATATTATAGACTACTTAGAAATATTGAAAACTCTGACAAGGCCATGAAGCTGTTAGAGCATTCTAAAGGAGTGGGTTACAAAACTCTGCAACAAAATGCTGAAAATAGATTTAGTTTTCAGCCCTAAGAACACTAACAGATAATGATGTGAAAATGACAAAATATTATTTTAAATGATAACTAGTTCTTTATGTTAGGCAAAACCACACATTTGATAGGGAAAATTGGTTCAGATGAGAGCAAAAGGCTTCATTGTTCTTTCCTCTGCTTTGCCTCGCATGGAAACAAATGGGTACATGGGACATTTAGTTGACTAGAAATTCCTTACCTTATGCAGCACACACTTACTGTGCATGTACTGTTAGCAAAGCACTGTGCTTAGAGGGATAAAAGGAATTGAAAAACAAGATCTTTTCCATATGTCTTTGTTTTTGTTTGTTAAAAGACTGCCAATGCAAAATACCAGAAATGTGTTGGCTTTTATAAAGGGTATTTATTTGTGGTAAAAGCTCAAGTTCCAAGGTTGTGAAAAATCCAGCTCAAGGCACTGAATGAGGTGCTTTCTTACCAAAGTTAGCTACTGTTGATCCCGGCATTGTTACCACATGGTGAAGCAAGATGGCCACCAATCTCTGCAGAAGTCTCTGCCTTACCCTCCAGAATCTACCATCTCTTGGAGCTGATCTCTGAGCAACTAGGCAAAGGGCTTGTCTCTTTCAAGGCCTCCTATATCAGTCTAGGCTATTCCACTCTCTTTCCAAGTTCAGCTGTAAGCTATCAAGCATATAGCAGGGCTGATCTCCTCTTGAGCTGCTCCGTGGGCCCAGCCTCTTGGGGGCCTCATGCTTAAGCAATCCTCTCTCTCAAATTGCAAAATCAAATATGCCAGCTCCCTTTTTCCTGTCTGAGTCTGTGTCTCCCTTTAGATCAGACCCAGCAAGAGGGTGAGGACTCAGCATGAATCACACCCACAGGAATGGATTAGTTTAAAACACAATATTTCTCTTTTTGGTATTCATAAAATAATTTCAAACTGCCACAGTGTTTCATGCAACAAAAAATTCCAGGGCCATCTGTATCAAATATTTTTTTAACTTAAAAGATATATATGTCTCATAATATAAATATATATTTTGATATACACAAAAACATGACATAAAATGTGAGGAAAACCACGTATGATTTTACCACTATGAACAATTATATATTCACTTTAACCTTTTTAAAAATGCATTATTTTTATAAAATTTTAATAATTGCAAAAATAAAAAATGTGAATGACTTTACTGAAATTACCATATTGGTCATTCATTGTTTCTCTGCTATACTGTCTTCCTCTGTTTTCTTTTATCTCCTTGAACACATTGAGTATCATTTTTTAAAGTCTTTGTCTTGGCATATCCCAAATCTGGTCTTCTTTGTTCATGTTTTTTGGATTTTTACCTTGTTCCTTTGAGTGGTTTTTCATTTGCTTTTTCTTTGACTTATAATCTTTTGTTACACAGTGTACATTTTAACATTTTAAAGGATTAACCCTGGAATTTAGTCCTCTATATGACTGTTACTTAAGTTTTTATCCAGACAGTGATACAACAGAGATTTCCTTGGTGCAAGGAGTTAAGAAAAACAAGGAACAATGCAGAAAACACCTTTTTCAGTCTTTGCAAAATGGCTCTGTGTTGCCTGATGCTCTTCTTCAGAGTTTAACTCCTCCCATCAAGAAGATCAGCCTGAGATGATTTTGAAGTGCAAGTCCTCTCTTTCTTTTCTGAGCCTGTATTGTCCTGTGCTTGTGTCTATTCCTGGCCCTAGGAATTCCCATATTTACAGGAATTCAAATGCCCCCTTCAGCTCCCTGTGAAATGGCCATTCTCCCATTCTTGGGTGCTGTATTGTATGACTTACAGCAGGTAATCCTTTGCCAGAGGATGCTTTGACTTAGTTGTTTCTTACACTGCTTTAGCTGTCCACAAACTGCTTCTGCCTGCAAGGCAAGTTCTGGCAGAGCAAAACAGAAATGAGTTTCCTGGTTCAGTCTTTCATTCTGTCTCCCAATTGGTTGGCACCAACCACAGGCACCACAATATGCACCAAAGGATTCTCTGCTCCCTCTGGAATAGGGCCAGGTACCCACAATGGGAGTGTAGGCTGGCTCCTCACCACATCATGGAGGGTTTTGAAGTTGAGTTTTCTTGATTTGGCACTTGCCTAGGTGCTACAGGTGGTTAACTGTTGCCCAGAGTTCTGAGGAAGATGGCGCTTACAATTTTCTAGTTTTTTTGGAGATTCTATGGGGAATGCACTCTGCAGAATCTTATATCTACATCTTGGTTGACTGGAAGCCTCATTGTGGTTTTGATCTGCATTTCTCTAACGGATAATGATGTTGAACAACTTTTCATGTGCTTATTGGCCATTTATATATTTTCTATGAAAAAATGTCTATTGAAGTCCTTTGCTCATTTTTAAAATTGATATATCCTCTGATACAGAATTTTTTTATTTTTATGAGGTCCAAATTATCTATTGTTTCTTTTGTTGCTTGTGCTTATGTTGTCATATCTAAGAATCCATTGCCAAGTCCATGGTCATTAAGATTTTCCCCTATGTTATCATATATGAGTTTTGTAGTTTGTCTCATATTTGGGCCCATGATCCATTTTGGTTTAATTTTTATTTATGGTTTGAGGTAAAGGTCCAACTTCATTCTTTTGCATGTAGACATTCAGTTTTCCCAGCACCATTTTTGAAGAGATTATTCTTTCCCATAGCATGTACTTGGCAACCTTAATGAAAATCAATTGGGGTGAGTGGATGTGGCTCAAGCGCTTGAGCACCTGCTTCCCACATGGGAGGTACTGGGTTCAGTTCCCAATGCCTCCTAAAAAAACCCACAAAACAAGCAAACAAAAGAAAAAACCAACTGAGGAGAGCTAATGTGGTTCAGTTGTTGAGCGCTGGTTTTCCACATACAAGGTCCTGGGCTCAATCCCTACCCCGGTACCTCAAACGAAAATCAATTGGCCATACATGTGTGACAGGAATTGCATTGATTATTTAGATCATTTTGGTTAGTATTGACATCCTAACAATATTGTCTTCCAATTCAGAAACATGGAATGTTTTGTCACTTTTTTGTTATTGTTCTTCAATTTCTTTCAGCAGTATTTTTTATTTCTCAGTATACAAGTCTTTCACTTTCTTGGTTAAATTTATTGTTAGATATTTTATTCTTTTTAGATATTATTGTAAAGGGAGTTGGCTTCTTAATTTCTGTTTCAGATTATTCATTTCTTGTGTTTAGAAGCACAAATGATTTTTGTGTGTTGATCTTGTTTACTGCAACTTTGCTGAATTTGTTTATCTTCAGTAGCTTTCTTGTGGATTCTTTGGGATTTTCTATATATAGGATCTTATCATCTGCAAATAAAGATAGTAATTATTTCATCCCAATTTGGATAATTTTATTTATTTTACTTGTCTATTTGTTCTGTCCATTACTTCTAATAAAATGTCAAATAATAGTAATGAGAGTAGGCGTCCTTATCTTGTTCAGTCTTTTAGCATTGAATGTTTCCATAAATGGACTTTATATGTTGAGGAAGTTCCCTTCTATTCTTAGTTTTCTGAATGCTTTTATTAGGAAATGGTGTTGGGTTTTGTAAAATGCCTTTTGTCCATTAATTGAGATGGACATGTGCTTTTTCCTTTGTTCTATAAATGTCATGAATTACATTAATAGATTTTCTTCTACTGAACCACTCTTGCATTCCAGGGATAAATCCGACCTGATCATGGTGTATAATCCTTTCAGTATGCTGTTAGATTCCATTTGCTAGCATTTTGTTAAGGAAATTTTTGGAGGTTCCAGGGACTGAACCCAGGACATGGGAAGCTGGCACTCAACCACTGAGCTACATCCACTTCCCTGTTAAGGATTTTTGCATCTATATTCATAAGGCAAATTGACTAGTACTTTCCTTCTCTTTTCTTGTTCTGTCTTTATTTGTATTTAGTATACATGCAATGCTGAATTGTAGAATGAAATTACTCTTGAAATTTTGGGTTAGTCTGAAAAGGATTGGTGTTAATTCTTGGACTATTTGGTATAATTCACCAGTGAAACCATCTGGTCCTGGGCTTTTATTTCTTGGGAGGTTTTCAATTACTTTTTCAATCTCTTTACTTGTTATTTGCCTGATGTGATCCCCTATTTCTTCTTGAGTCAGTTTAGGTAGTATATGTGTTTCTAGGAATTTGTCCACTTCATCTAGATTATCTAATTTTTTGGCATGCAATTGTTCATAGTATTCCCTTGTAATACTTTTTATTTCTATTTGGTCAGAAATTAGGCCACCATTTCCATTTCTGATTATTTATTTGTGTCTTTTTTCCTTTTTTATTTGTCAGTCTAGGAAAAGGTTTGTCAATTTAATCGATGTTTTCAGAATACCCAATTTTAATTTTGTCCATTCTCTCCATTGTTTTTCTACTCTCTATTTCATTTATTTGCCTTCTAATCTTAATTATTTTCTTCCTTCTGCTAATTTGTGGTTTACTTTGCTCTTCTTTTTCTAGTTCCTCAAGATGTGCACATAGGTAATTGATTTTAAAACTTTCTTCTTTCTCACTATAGGTGTTTATAGCCATAACGTTTTCTGAGTACTGCATTTGCTTCAGCCCATAAATTTTGGTATGCTTTGTTTTTATTCACTTCTAAGTATTTTATAATTTTTCTTGTGATTTCTTTTATAACCTATTGGTGTTTAAGAGTGGGTTGTTTCATTGTCACATATTTGTAAGTTTTCCTTCTCTTATTGTTTTCTAGCTACATTACATTGTAACTGGAAAAGATATTTTGCATTATTTCAATGTTTTAAAATGTATTGAGATTTATCATATGCCCTAACATATAAAAGTCTTCTAGAGTGATTCATTTGCACTTGAGAAGAATGTGTATTCACCTATTGTTGGGTGTAGTATTCTGTATATGTCAGTTAAGTTTAGTTCATTTATTGTATTATTCAAGTTCTTGGTTTTTTATTGATCTGTGTAGAGACTCTAATTCATTAATAAAAGTGACATGTTGAAGTCTCCAACTATTATTGTAGTAGTGACATTCTCTCTTCAGTTTTGTCAGTGCCTCATATATTTTGGGGCTGTATGATTAGGTGCATACATTTATTATTATTATATCTTCTTGGTGGATTGACCTTTTTATTAATATATGGTGTCCTCCTTTGTCTCTTGTAAATTTTTGACTTAAGTCTATTTTGTCCAATATATGTATAGCCATCCCCAACTATCTTTTGTTTACTATTTGCATGAAATACTTTCTATCCTTTCACTTCCATCCTATTTGAGTCTTTGGATCTAAGGTAAATCTCTTATAAAGAGCATATAGCTGGATCATACCTCTTTATCCATTCTGCCAGTTTCTGCTTTTGATTTGAGAGTTGAATCCATTTACATTTAAGGTAATTACTTATAAGGCAATACTTCTACCATTTTACTAATTGTTTCAGTATGTCTTATGCCATTTTTGACCCTCCTTTCCTCCACTGATACCTTATTTTTTATTTGCATGACTTTTGTAGTGAACTAGTGTAAATAACTTCCATTTTCTCTTATTGTAGATTTTAAAGATATCTTTGTGGTTACCATGGAAATTAGATTATCCTCTAAAATCTATTACAATTTAGTTTGTATTGCTATCAGCTTAACTTCAATAGTCTACATATGCTATGTTCTTATAGAACTCCTTTCTTTCCCTTTATATTGTTCTTGCCATAAATTGCATCTTTATACATTGTGTTCCCAATAACATAGGTTTATGTTTTTAATGCATT
Organism: Tolypeutes matacus; assembly: GCA_026826555.1. Taxonomy (NCBI): domain Eukaryota; kingdom Metazoa; phylum Chordata; class Mammalia; order Cingulata; family Chlamyphoridae; genus Tolypeutes; species Tolypeutes matacus. The sequence goes on along the minus strand of JAKSZT010054170.1, from coordinate 3,416,407 downwards.
TGTATTTTAAACCATTTAAGAAGTAAATGAAAATTTTGTTACAAAAAAAAGTGCAATAATACTGACACTTATATTTACCCATATATTTGCCTACATCAGAGGTCTTTATTTCTTCCTACAGCTTCAAATTACAATCTAGGGAGTAGATGTGTCTCAAGAATTTGAGCGCCTATTTCCCACATGAGACGTCCTGGGTTTGGTCCCTGGTGCCTCCTAAAAAATCAACAACAACAAAAAAACAAACAACAAGCAAACAAACAAATGAAAAAAAAAAACAATTCAGGGGAGCTCATTGGATCATTGGTTGAGTGCCAGCTTCCCACTGGGTTCAATCCCCAGCCCCAGTATCTCAAAAAATATTACAATCTAGTGTCCTTTCCTTTCAACATGAAGAACACTCTAACATTTCTTACAGGGCAGATCTAGTAGTAATAAACTCTCTTAGCTTCTTTTCACTTGGAAATGTTTTAATTTCTCCCTCATTTTTGAAGGACAATGTTGATAGATATAGTATTCTTGGTTGAAGGTTTTTTCCTTTCAGCACTTTAAATATATGATCCCATGCCTTCTGGCCCCTATGATTTCTGATTAAAAATCAGATGTTAATCTCCTCGAGGATTCCTTGTATACAATGAGTTGCTTCTCTATTGCTACTTTTAGGATTCTCTCTTTGTCTTTAGCCTTTGACAATTTGATTAAAATATGTCTTGTGGTCATTATCTCTGAGTTTGTCCTGCTTGGGTTCTGGAATTTTTTAGATTCTTGGGGTTATAGATTCATTCTTTCTTTATATTTGGGAAGTTTTCAGCCAGCATTTCTTCAAAAAATTTTGCCCCTTTCTCTTTCTCTTCTTCTGGGACTTCTATTATGTGTATGTTGTTATGCTTGATGGTGTTCCAAAAGTTCCTCAGGCTTTATTCATTTTTCTTCATTATTTTTTCCATCTGCTAGTCAGAATGGATAATGTCAACTTTTTTGTCTTCTAGTTCATGGATCTTTTCTTTTACTTGCTCAAATTTGCTGTTGAACCCCTCTATTGAAAAATTCCATTCAGTTATTTATTTTTCAGCTCCAGAATTTTTGTTTGGCTTCTCTTTGTAATTTTTATCTCATTATTGAAATTCCCTTTTGTTCATATATAGGTTTCCTGATTTCCTTTCATTCTTTACCCATGTTTTCTTTTATTTCATTGATATTGTTGAAGAGAGTTGATCTAAGATCTTTCATTAATAATTCTAGTGACTTAGCTTCCTCCAGGATAGTTTCTGTTGATTTCTTTTTTTCCTGTTACTGAGCCATACGTTCCTGCTTCCTTGCTTGTTTTAGAATTTTCTGTTTTGAACTGAATATTTTGAGTATTATAGTGTGGTCACTGTGGAGATGTAGTTTTCCCATTCTATAATCCTCAGGGATTTCTGATATTTACTTGTTGAGGGCTGTTGTCATTCATGTTTACTTTTCATCAGAGATCCACCATACCCATAATAATGAAAGGGAAAATAAATGAATAAATAAAAGTCCACTGCCTCTCCAAGTCTCCTAATAGAAGCTACTGGAAAGCCACTGTTTCTAAGAGTGATAAAACCAAGACTAGTAACTATGTTGGTCCTTCAAGGATCTGCCATACCAATGGAAGGAAGGAAGGAAGAAAGGAAGGAAGGAAGGAAGGAAGGAAGGAAGGAAGGAAGGAAGGAAGGAAGGAAGGAAGGAAGGAA